>CM060367.1:161849401-162011738 GCA_030545235.1 Helianthus tuberosus | reverse complement strand
TGTGCAAGATCTGAGTTTTGAGAGCCTTTAAGTCAGCCTGAGTGTTCTTGAACCTTGACTCCATTGTATTTCTCAGCTGCTGTACATGTTTTTCATGTTGCTGGTCTGCTAATTGAGCTTGTTGTTGGAGAAAAGATTGAAATAGATTCCAGAGCTCATTTGTAGCAGGTGCCCTTTGTGGAGCAGGTGCTTGAGGTGGAACAACAGTTGATTGTACCTTCTGAACTTGTAACACCTGTTGTAGCATATTTTTGAGTTCTACAACAGAGTTATCAAGCTTTGCAATGCGATCCGTCAATTTCTGGTACTTTAAACCATCACCCAAGTTAATGGGATCATCTGATTTCCCACTAGCAGTGGTTTTATCAGTGGTAGATGTAGGGAGTATACTCCAAACATTGACCACTGATGCCCCCTTTTCTTTGTACTGGGGTCTTCTTCCTTCAACACTTGACAACCTTTTGATGTTGCCAGTAGGATAAATAAATCCACTGGTGGTTGGCAGAGGTGCTATAAAAGGAATTGCCTCCAAGGAAGTCTTATTAATGTAACCACTGTCCAACTGTAAACCTGTAGGTTCAACAGTTGTAGTGGCTGCTTCACTTGGATTACCACCAAGAGTTACTTGTAACTCATGGGGTGTAACCTCCTCAGGTTCTGTTGGTGGGTTAGCAAAGATTGATACATCAGACCCAGTCAGTGGTTGAGGTATATTCTCATTATCAGGTGATTGAGAAGGACTGGTTAATGCCTGGTTCAAATCAATTGCATCCAACAGTGGTTTTATTGGTGAGGGAATTTGGGATGTGATGATTGGTGTAGAAAGAGGATGTGTCCCGGGCATTGGACTGTGGATGATAGAAACGAGTGTTTCCAGAGCATCATGATGTGGATACCCTATGTGTACAACCTGTTCTTTTTGTGAAGAAACAGGAGGAGTTTCGGTTAAGGGTTGAGATATTTGTACCAACTGCTGTGAGGAAGTAGCAGCAGTGGTTTCTTGTGACTTTTGTGTTGTCACTGGCAGAAGCTCTGGTATCTCATCCTCCAGAGATGCCTTTTTGATGGGTTTGGGGGGTTTTTGTGTTCTTCTTTTTGTTGGCTTTTTGGTGATTTTAGGTGTGGGTTTCAAAACAGTTGTGCTGCTGCTTTGATCACCTTGAGCAGTGGGCTCAGCAGCAGATACCTGAGGAGCAGTTGTAACTGCTAAAGTCTGCTCAGGCACCTCTGCTTGTGTTTTGCAAGGTGCTAACATTCTTGAAAAAGTTTCAGTTGTTAAACTGTTTATTTGAGTAGAATCACCTTGGTTTATTATAGCTAAATCATCCTTACTGAATTTCTTTGAAAAATAGTAACTTAAAAACCTTGGAAACAGTAAGAATGATTTTGTTTCAACATTATTAACCAAATCTTTGAAAATTTCCCGAGAATAGTTAAAATTTTCTTTTTGAAGAATTGCATATCCCAGATTTTGAATCTTTAAAGGGATTTCATTGAAAGAAGTGGTTTTATTTGAAACACATAGTAGGAGGGTATGAAATAGAAATCTGGTTGCAGAAGGAAAATAACCCTTTTCTAAGGTAATTTTCTTCATCATTGTAGCTTCATACCCTCTCTCAATGAAGTCAGTTTGTAACTCAGTTTTAGTGAAAGAAAGTTTACCTTCCTGATCACCGAGTTGAAAGACCTCTGAAATGGATTGTGGCGTGATTTGGACAACTTTACCCTTTATAGTAGAGTTTATGGTGGTTGCAGTGTCTCCTTGTTTTTCAAGGGTTGCATTTTTCCAGAACTCCCTTTGGGTCGCCAAATAGATTGGTGCATTGGCAGTGAACAAAGTTTTGTACTTTGATTTTGCCATGAGATCAATGGTGGAATCGAAAACGGTGGTGGTTCCTGGTTTTGTGAGAAGACCAAGGAGATTGTGAGATGGTTTATGTGGAATTTCAGTGGAGATTGCCTTTTGAGAGGCTGTTTTCGATGATGATTTGGATGAGGGTTTTGAAGATTTCTTTGATTTTGTCATTTTGAGGATGATTGATCGAAGAAATTTGTGAAAGATGAGATAAAAAACTGTTTTGAGAAGAGAATTTTTAAGAATTCAATTCGACAGTAAAACCCTGTTTTGGTGGTGAATGAGGGATTTTATAGGGGAGAAAGTGAATGCTGAGGTGGCAGCCGTTACAAAAAGGTCTGACCAATATGTACTGCCCACGTGACAACCCCTGTTGAAAGTGAAGGACAGTACTTGTGTGATAGGGACAAATGAAGGCAGTGGTATGAAAGCGGTGGATGATTTTCACTATTAGTGGATAGCATATCAGTGGATAAGACACTGCTTTTGAACAACAGAGTTTATCAAAGGAATGAGAGAGCAGGGGTTGACTTTCAGCAGTGGACAGACTTTTCAATTAGAGCAGACTTTTGAACAATCAGTGGTTAATGGCAGACTTTTAAGGATTTAATGAAAATTTTTCATTTTTAGCTATTTTTAAGGTTGGAGTTTTGATTTTCTGAAAACATTTTGTTGCTTTTATTCATAGAAAAACAAGATGTTGCTTGTTATTCCATGTTCAGCATCCCAATCCTAGAGACCAAACTTTCAAAAGTGGCTGTATCAAGTGCTTTTGTAAGCACATCTGCCAGCTGGTCTTTAGTTGGGACATGATGCAGAGAAATCAAACCTTTTTCATAGCAATCCCTCACAAAGTGATGTCTGATGTCGATGTGTTTGGTGGTTGAATGGGAAACTGGATTTTTGATGATATTTTCTGCTGCCTGACTGTCCAACAGGAGTGGTGTCTTTAAGGCAGTGATACCAAAATCCAGCAACTGATTTTGAAGCCACAGGAGTTGGGCTGTACTGCTTGCAGCAGCAATATATTCAGCTTCAGCAGTGGATGTTGAAACAGCTGCTTGCTTTTTGCTTTGCCATGAGACTAAGCAATCACCTAGAAACTGGCACCCTCCTGATGTGGACTTCCTTGTGGTGTTACATCCAGCAAAGTCACTGTCTGAGAAACCTGAAAGCTTGATGTTCCCATTAGCTGGATACCAGATACCAAGTGTGGGAGCACCTTTTATGTATCTGAATATCCTTTTTACAACAATGAGATTTGATTTTCTGGGAGCTGATTGACTTCTTGCACAGACACATGTTGCAAACATGATGTCTGGTCTAGATGCAGTTAGGTACAATAAAGACCCAATCATGCTTCTATAAAGTGTTTGGTCAATCAGCTCATCCTTTTCATCAGACATGACCAGCTTATTTGTTGCCATGGGTGTGCTGCATGGTTTACAATCATTCATATCAAATTTTGTCAAAAGTTCTTTAGCATATTTGCTTTGATGAATGAAAGTTCCATTTTGCATTTGCTGAACTTGGAGACCAAGAAAGCATTCCAGCTCACCCATTGCACTCATTTCAAACTCAGCTGTCATGAGTTCTCTAAACTCTTCACACATTGAGTTACATGTGCTTCCAAAAATAATGTCATCCACATAAATCTGGACAATCATTAAATCCTTCCCTCTCCATTTTAAAAACAGTGTTTTATCAATGGTACCTCTTTTGAAACCATTTGAGAGTAGGAAGTTGGAAAGAGTTTCATACCAGGCCCTTGGTGCTTGTTTCAGGCCATACAAAGCTTTGTTTAGCCTGTAGACATGATCTGGATAAAATGGATCCTCAAAACCTGGAGGTTGACAAACATACACCTCTTCTTGAATTGTACCATAGAGGAAAGCACTTTTGATATCCATTTGAAACACCTTCATGTTGTGGTTGACAGCAAAGGCCAGGAACAGTCTAATGGCTTCCAATCTTGCAACAGGGGCAAATGTTTCATCATAATCAATCCCCTCTTCCTGTCTGTAACCTTGAACCACAAGCCTGGCTTTATTCTTGACAACAATACCCCTTTCATCAGTTTTGTTCTTGAAGACCCACTTTGTGCCAATGGGACTAACCTCTTCTGGCAGTGGTACAAGCTCCCATACTTGTTGTCTTTTAAACTGTTGGAGATCCTCTTGCATGGCTTCTACCCAGCTGTTGTCTTTCAGTGCCTCTTGGTACTTGACTGGCTGATGGAGTGATAGAAAACCAGCAAAAAGACAAATGTTTTGGGTTTGGCTTCTTGTGAGCACCCCTTCATTTATGTTGCCAATGATTTGATCAGGTGGATGAGATCTCAAGAAGATTAAATCTCCTTGGTATGGTATGATGGCATTGGTTGGTGAGGGCTGCAAATGTGTATCATTTGAGCTAACCACTGCTGGGGACTTTGATGATCCAGCAGTGGCTTCAAAAGGTGGTGGTATAGGAGGTAATGAAGTGGACAACTGCTGACTTTTATCCACTATTTGAGGACTTTTGTCAGCGGTGTTTGAGGATGTGGAAGCAGTGGTTGATGGGCTACTTTGGTCAACAACTGTTGAGGTAGCAGTGGTTGAGCTTTGACAACTGTTTTGAACAGCTGGTGCTTTTCCCTTTGTGGCAGACCTTTGAGGGATGATGATTTCATACCCATAGTCTGGTGTTGTATCTTCTGATGGACCTGCACTGTTAGTCTTGACAGCAGTATTTTCGAAAGTGAATTTTTCAAGATCAAACAGATCTGCAGGGTTTGCTGGGATTTTCATTGATGAGAGTTCATTGAACTTAACATTCAAAGTCTCCTCCACTGCCTTGGTCCGTGTATTGAACACTTTATAGGCCTTGGCAGTGGTTGAGTATCCCAGATGATAACCACAATCAATTTTGGCTGCAAATTTTGAAATGGAATCTTTTAAGTTCAAAATAAAACATGGGCAGCCAAACACTTTGAAATATGAGATCAGTGGTTTAATTTTATACAGAATTTCATAGGCAGTCTTTTTGTGCCTGGGGTTTATTAAAACTCTGTTCTGAACATAGCAAGCAGTGTTTACTGCCTCTGCCCAGAAAGTTAATGGCAAACCTGAATCTGCAAGCATGGTTCTGGCAGCCTCAATCAGAGTTCTGTTCTTCCTTTCCACTACCCCATTCTGCTATGGTGTTCTTGGGATGCTGTACTGCCTTACAATCCCTTTCTTCACACAGAAGGCATCCAACTCCCTATTTTTGAATTCTGTGCCATTGTCACTCCTGAAGCTTTTCACTGGAAGGTCAAATTGCTTTTCAACCTGTATTACAAAGTCTTGCAAAATGCCTGCAGTTTCATCTTTTGAGTGCAAAAAGAAAGTCCATGTGAACCTAGAAAAGTCATCAACAATAACCAAACAATATCTTTTCTTTTTGAGGCTCATGACTTGAACTGGGCCAAACAAATCCATGTGTAGCATTTGCAAACACTGGGTTGTTTTGGACTCTTCAATGGACTTGTAAGAACTTTTATGCTGTTTTCCTTTTAAACAGGAAATGCAATGTTCAGGACATGAAAACAATTTTTGAGGTAGGCCTCTCACCAAACCATTTTTTGAAATTTCTGTGATTGTCTTAAGATTTGTGTGTCCTAACCTTCTGTGCCAAAGTTCTGTCTCTTTGTTAGAGGCAGCTGAGAACAGACAGGCATCAGCTCTGGGACACTCTTTTGACATGTCAACAACATAAACATTGCCACTTCTTTGAGCAACAAGTTTAGTTTGACCAGTTTTGATTATTGCTTCAATCTTTTTGACCATTTCTGGTCCAACAATCCTACAACAGTCTTTTGTGAAGAATGACCCAAAACCCTTGTCACTCATTTGGGACACACTCAGAAGGTTGAATTTTAGATTGTCTATTAGATTGACATTTTCAAATTTTACTTTTCCAGACTCTACTGTTCCAGACCCCAGAACTTTTCCTTTACTATTATTCCCAAAGGATATATCACCCCCTCCATGGATTTTAAAGTCTTTGAGGAGGGCTTTACATCCTGTCATGTGCCTGGAGCCTCCACTATCTACATACCAAAGACTATCAAAGCATGCAGAAGCTCCCTGCACATGAAGTAAAAGGATTAGTTCATTAAGGTCTCCAAAGCCAACAGGGCTTTGGATGTGGTCTCAACAGTGTCTGGGATGGATGCAGAATGATGGACAGTGGTTAGGTCAGGAGTTTGAACTGTTTTAGGACAGTGTTTCTCTAACCACTGTTGTGGGTCCTGACCAATCATCTGCTGGTAACCAAAAGGATGCTTGTTCACTTTGGGTTTAGAGGGCCTTTTGTAGGCCTCATAAACGTGAGGAATCCTTTGGTAAGACTGTTTTTCTCTGCCTTTTCTGAACTGATTGGCAGGGGGTGCATCAGTAACCTGAACATCTCTTTTGACAGATGTTTGGTTCAGCTGTTTTGTAACAGCTGTTTGAACTGGCACAAACAGTGGTTGTTTCTTGGTGAATTTGACAGATGTTGATGATGATGATGGACTCAAGGATGTTTTAGCAATGTACTCATTCTTTTTCACATCAAAGTTTTTGAGACACACACATGCTTGAGTTTTGTGGTTTGTTTTACCACAGACAATGCAACCTTCAGCTGAAACTATGACACTTGTTCTGTTTAAATCATATGCTTTTAAGTGGAAACAATCTTTTGTAAGATGATTCCTCTTCTCACAGAATTCACAAAACAAGTTATCCATTTTTTCTTTCTTCTTTCTCTTTTCAGACTCCTTTGCAGCAGAGGTTTTAACCACTGCTGGGATGTCCTTGAGAGGTATGACTTTAGCTTTTGGAGCCTTGACACCATTAATTGATGTAAAGTCCATTGGCTTGAAATTTTCAAGAATGTCACACTCATCAGACCATTTTGGTTTAAACTGGTATTCTTCAAGCTCCTCAAAAGTAGAGGATTCCATTGGTCTGTCAAGTGTGATTTTGTTACCAAGTTTGTCAGTGATTTTCACTTCTTGGCCATTCTTGTTTTTGGGGATGAAATCAGTGGTTACATCAGTGGTTTGAACAGAGTTTTCAAAAGCAGTGTTTTCATCATCATGTTTTCTATACCCAACCCCAAACTTCACATTGCTTTTTCTCTGTTTTTCAAGCATAACCTCATATCCTTTGCAGGATTCCACCCATCTTTCACAAGTAATCTGGGCGGACTCCAACTCCTTTTTGCAAACTTGGTATTTTTCTACAATAGTTTGAAGTTGGGTTTTGGTTATACTTTGCTCTTCTTTTAAACAGCTGTTCTCTTTTTCTTTTTCAGTCAATTTGATTTTAAGTTCTTTTAAAGACCTTTCAAATTTGACCTCATCAGACAAGATTTTATCCCGAAGGTTTTCATTCACCTCTTTAATGTTAGCAAAAGCAATTATGCAATTGTCAGAACATAGTTTTTCAAGAACTTGAGGAGATACCTTGGCAGCTGCCATCATTGCACAATCACATTGATGATCTTTTTCATCATCAGCTTTCACCTTCTTTTCACCAGCCTTTTCTTCTTTCTCTTCTTCTTTGTCCTCTACGGACCATGGATCTGTCATTGGTTCAATCAGGGTACCTGAACTTTCTCCCAACAGTAGTTCACCAGCCACAGCAGTAACCACTGCTTCAGTCACCTCTTCCACTGTTTCAAGGCACTGCTGTTCCTCCTCAGTTTCAACCCCTTCCTGTATTGACTCTAATGCCATCAAACAAAACTCATCATGAGAAGAATCATTAGAAGCATAGAGTGCAAAATTTTCATCATTAAGGTCTTCAGGCATACTGCTCCAGTCAACAAACCCTTGAGTGAAAAAACTTTGTTGATCTGGTTGTGCTGCTGCTGGAGCAGTAGTTTGAGGTGCAACAGGTTGCACTTGTACCTGTGGAGCAGGGGTTTGAACATATTGGATTTGTGGAACAGTAGTTTGGACATAATGTACTGGCACAGGGGCAGCAGCATAGTGAGCAGTGTTCACTTGAGCTGCTGGGGCATATTGGGCATAGTGCACAGTGTTTTGGTTTTGAGGTCTAGGATTTGAGCTAGGATGAGTAATTATGGGACCAGTAGTTTGACTCCTACATTCCCTAGCGAAATGTCCCAACCTATTACACTTATAGCACTTGATTTTCGATTTATCCAACCCAACCCTTAGATTCCCATGCAAACCTGGGAATTTTCGCCCTGTTCTTTTGTAGAACTTGCTAGTTCTAACACTTAGCAAAGCCAGTTGGTGCAGAATGTCCATTTCCTCTAAATCAGTGGGATCAAAATGTTGTAAATCATTTAGTTCAAAACTTAAATTTTCTGACATCTGGTTTTCATTTGCAGTGAATGCATAACTAGCAGAGTGAGGATCAGGGTTGTTAAAATTTGCACCAGCAGTTATGTCAATGAAGTGATCATAACCCTGATCCTTACCACTGCTCCCAGATTCTTCTTGACCCAGAAGAGCAGTATTACCGAAAGTGTAATCATCGGTAACTTTTCCTGACTCTTGTAACCTCCTTTTCTGGTTCAACTCCCTTTCGTAGGTCAGGAGTCGACCGTGGAGTTGGGTCAAGGTCAAATCCTTGAATTCAGGTGAGTTTCGGGTGACAAAAGCTATGGTGTCCCATTTTTCTGGCAGTGACCTGAGGAACCTGCTATTTTGAGTTGAGTTTGTAAAAGTGGTGTTAACAAGCCTCAGTTCACTGATGAGACAACTGAAACGCTCAAATTGTTGCGTTAGTGATTCACCTTTAACGTAGCAAAATGTTTCATACTGTTGGTTCAGGATTTCCCTATTGTTTTCTTTGACTTCCTCAGTTCCCCCAAACTGTTCCTTAAGTGCGTCCCATAACTCTTTGGCACTGTTACAATGTAACAGTCCAGCATATATCTCATTGGGCAGCGCAGATGCTACGATGCTAAACGCTTTAGCATCTAGTTCGATCTTTTGAAAGTCGGTTTCAGTATAATTTTCAATTGGTTTTGGAACGAACTTTTTAGCATCTTCAGCACTTGGCACTGAAGGAACATGGGGACCATAAATGACAGATTTCCAACAACCTGTGCTTTGTTGAGCGAGGATGTGACCCATCCTCCTCTGCCAGATGTTGTACTCATTTCTTTTTAGCATAGGTGGTTTAAAAAGCGAGCCGATGTTGTTTTTATCATCCTGAGATTGTGACGTCATTCTTGTTGTTTTACAGACACTGAGAAATCAACTTTAATGGTGATTAATCCTTGCTCTGTTTTTCAACGGACGAACAAACGATCAGTATCAACTGTTATGAGCTGAACTTTTTACGTCAAAATGATTGTTAAATAAAATTTGACTGTCCAAGCTCTGATACCAATTGTTGGATCTGAGTTTCTTTTTTATTGTATTTTCGTTTGAAATTAAGATGGAAATGAAAGAGTTGTGCAGCGGAATTAAGATGAAAACAAACTTTGCATACAATCAAACAGGAGTAATACTTTTAATCAAACATCTTTACACAATGAACCGAATGATTGAATTTGTTTCAACAACGATTACAATGATTGATGTAAGAATGCAAACTCCCCCTCAGCCAGAGCTCAGTAGTTTGTTCGTGCAAAGAAGACGATGTGATCAAAAGAGCTAATAGAACAGTACAAAGTACTGAACTATTTATAGGCACTTGCAAACCACTGAGCATCTAAGCTGACGTCACCATGAAAGTGACATCTAACCTCCTAACAAACTCTAACCTCTGATCTATACAAACACTGATGTACTAACTACTGCTATTACAATTTAATACATAAAAGACACTTAAACTGCTGCTGCATCCTTCCACTGCTGTGACCCCAGCAGTGCTTGTCCGGATCAGCAGTACTTGACTCAAGGCAGTAGATTGAGTCAGCAGAGCTTTGGTCTTCTATCAGTCTTTAACACTTGGCAGTAGATGCAAGGCAGCAGTTGTGGATCAGCACTTGGTAAGATCAGTAGATAGGAGGTCAGCAGATACAAAGCCACTTTCAAGGGGAGAGATTTGCATGAACTAATCTGTAAACGTCTGCTTATTTTGGATCCACTGCTCTGATCCAGTTTTGGCTTTAATTATCTGTTCCTCTGATAGGGTTCAATCCCAACATTGTGTTTTAGGTAAAACACATTTTTTAGTGTTTTCAGTCCATTGCGTTTTAGAGAGAACATTTTCTTTTGTTTTTTTAGGCCGTTGCGTTTTAAAAATAAGACATTTTTAAGTGTTTTCTGGCCATTGCGTTTTATAAATAAGACATTTCTTTGTGTTTTTTGTGCATTGCGTTTTAGGTAAAACACATTTTATGTGTTTTCAGTCCACTGCGTTTTAGAAAACAGACATTTTAAGTGTTTTCTGGCCATTGCGTTTTAGAAATAAGACATTTGTTTGTGTTTTTGGTGCATTGCGTTTTAGGTAAAACACATTTTTATGTGTTTTCAGTCCATTGCGTTTTAGAAAGTACACTTTCTTTTGTGTTTTTAGGCTATTGCGTTTTAAAAATAAGACATTTCTTTGTGTTTTCTGGCCATTGCGTTTTACAAATAAGACATTTCTTTGTGTTTTTTGTGCATTGCGTTTTAGAAAAATGTCATTTTTAGGTTTTTTTTCCATTGCGTTTTACGCAAATGAGTTTTTTCCATTGCGTTTTACGCAACTGGGTTTTCAAAAAAAAAAAAAAAAACTTCGAAAATATAGCAATAGTATATGATGCGCGTGTGGTGTTATATATTTTTATGTATATTTTTAGCCCTTTTTAACCACTTTAGTCAAGTTTTAAATTTATAAAACACGATATTTACTAACACCAAACACACATATGGGCAAGTGCACCCATCGTGAGCGTAGTATAGTGTTGGTAAGATACCGAGGTCGTCCAAGGACACAAGAGCTTTTAATACCGGTTTATCCTCAATGTCTAATCAAATCAAAAATTTATAAAAATGTTTTAAACTAGAAAATAAAAACTAAAATGCTGAAAAATAAAAATAAAAATAAAACAGATAGACAAGATGAATCAATTGGATTCTACTCGCCTTTAGTGTAACCTTTGATTATTTCAGCACTTTTGTACTTTTTAAGAAATTATCTTAGTTATTGTAGTAGGCCCCTCTTTTGAAGGTGACGTTACCCTCAACCCAGTAGTTTGAGTCAGAAACGATACAATCCTAAAGGGTCAGATTATTGAAAGATAATTAATTAAGTTATTAATGCGTAATGTGGTAGTCCCCTATTTTGAAGGTGACGTTACCCTTGGCTAAGTAGTCTGAGTCAGCAGGGATACAGTACTAAGTAGCCGGGTTAATATATTAATAGTAGTTTACATATGAGGGGATCAAGAAATTCGGACCCCCGCCATCCAATACCGGTGGGTATTGAAGGAGATCCTACTAAGCTTGACCCAGGTCCTTGCAGGATCTATACACTGAACAAGGCAAGACTCTTACCAAACCATTCCCTTAACCCCTGACCAGGTAGCCAACATATCTCCATATAGACCGTGGAGATATGAATGGTGTAAATCTTTTATTTTATATAGATAGTAAAATAACGCCAAGACACCACGGACAAATGATAAGGAAGACTCACCTTCAACATAAGAAACTAGTTATTAAAGTCATTAATACATAACCAAATAAAAAGTGCGAAAAGATTAAAAATAAAAAGTATTACACTAAATGCTTGTCTTCACTAAGTGATGTAAGAGACTTAGGCAAACATGGCCTTTGATTGTCAAGAACTCTTACTATCAATCTTGGATCCCGAGACTACTACACACACTCTACGATGGATGATGGTTGATGGTAGTGGATGATGGTGTTGTGGTGGTAGTAGAGTGTGGGTGAAGTGTGAGAGAGGTGGTTTGCCAAGGGATGATTTGTAAGTGAGCCAAACACCCCTATTTATAGCCTGCACAGAAGCCCGGACACGACCCCGTGTCCATTGGGCACGGTCCCGTGTCCATCCTCTTCTCTTTCTTCATTAATTGCAGTTTGTCTGCATTAGTTGACCACGCCCCCGTGTCCGCTGGGCACGACCCCGTGTGCATAAGCGTATCTGTACTATCAAGATTTCCATAGATTCTGCGAATCTTAGAGTTGACCACGGCCCCGTGTCCGCTGGGCACGCCCCAGTGGTGGGTGATAGAAGCATCTACAGCTTTGTCTTTTCTACAAACACTTGGGCACGCCCCCGTGCTCATTGAGCACGGGGCGTGTTCAGCATTCTGTTCTCTTGTTTTTGCTTGGGAGGATGCTGTCGAGGGGTCGGGCATGCCACGTTTACTCCTTTTCTTGTATTTATGTTAGATTTAGCTGCCTTTTTTGCTTCTTTTGTTCATTTGAGCACATTTAATCCTGAAAATACATAAGGAAGACAAAAGCACACTTTTTCCAACATTAGTACTAAAAAAGGGTTAGTTTTATGCCACAATTGATGTAATTTATATGTTGCATTTTGCACACATCAAATACCCCCACACTTGAATCTTTGCTTGTCCTCAAGAAAAACTCTTTATAATGTGGCTTTACACTCCGAAATGGAATGGGTAGAAGAGAAGGTTTTTGGGCTTGTCATAGAGTGTCGGGATTCCAAGATTTTTGTTAGGTTTTATTTTTATTTTATTTACAATCCTGTTCGTCATGATTTATTTAAAACATTACATAAGATAAATTACTTATTTGGGCATAACATGCCTCTTTAAAATTCCATTTATATACGAGTTCACATACCTCACGGGAGATCACTCAACACTCGGCCGAAGATGTATTTTTGTGAAACACTCGGGAGCGGCATGGAACTTAATTCTACCATATGCTTGCCAAGCAATCAATCATCCTCCTTTTTAACTATAAACTTTTGTAAATATCAAGAGGACTTTGGGGAAGGGTTAGGCTTGGGTTAAAGGTAGGTGGTTGGGTTAGTGGTTAGTAGAAAAAGGCGAAAGGCGTAAAAAGCATCGGTTTTCGTAAGACTTTTATTTTTCATAACTTTTTATTTTAATGAAGCAATTCTTTAAACAAAGTTCTTTTTGATGAACTTGTTTGTTTTATTCCTTGGCTTCATCATCATCATTTTTTTTCTTTTTTTCTTTTTTTTAGAAACGTCTTATGAAAAACCGAGCATCGTTACTAAAATAAAGGGTTTAAAATAAAAAAGGTTTAGGTGGATAAAAGGGTGTTTGTTTTGTGGGTTAAGAAATGAAAAGGTTTAGGCTCAAAGGGGTTAACTAAGGGGATTTTGGGTAGGTGGTGAAAAAAAAATAATGGTGTAGAAATAAAAAGGGTTAGTCCTAATGCCTCCATCATTTACTTACTCAGGTTTAAGTTGGTAAGGACGGGAATGTATCGTCGTGGCAAGTTCTAGAGTTGTAAGAAACCAAGCGGCTATTCACACAAGAAACGAAAAATGAGCATTTAGTTTAAAGATGTGTATTTGTATGCTCAATAAAGGCTCAAAACTCACTCTTTGTGGGAATGGGTTTTTATGTGATCAAGTATATATAATCAAATTTTAACTAGATTTGTCATGCCGTTTCATAATTTTCTTATGTTGGTTCTTTTTATCACGACGCTTTCGGTTGTAAATTTGTAAAAATATAACCCTTTTAAAAACATGTAATTCCCAAATTAAACCAAGACAAGTAAAAAAAAATGAAAAAATTTGGAAAAAATTTGGGGTGATTAGCGGTTCCTATAGAGTTTTGTGTAAGGCTTGTGATTAGGACTAGCAAAAATTCAAGGTTTAGCATCCCCCCCCCACACTTAATTACACATTGTCCACAATGTGTCCCAAAAATAAGTTTTTTGGTTGATTAAATGTGTAAAAGTGTGTTTAAAAGCAAAAATTTATGTTACTGGACGTCTGGACATGGCCCCGTGCTCGATGAGCATGACCCCGTGTTCAGGGTGCCAGTAACAAAAACTTACAGAAGGTTGACACAGGGGCGTGTTGGCTGGGCACGACCCCGTGTCTGGCAAAAAAATCTGCAGAATTAGACAAACAGCAGGTCTGGGGTAATGGGCACGGGGGCGCGTCGACTGGACACGGCCCCGTGTAGACAATCTGCAAGGGTGTAAAACAGGTTTCTGGCTCCGGTTTTGCTGTCCCGGCTTTGGTGGCACTAATGTTTAGTGCTCTAAGCCTTGTATGTACCTGTTTTATCAGTAAATACTACACCAAACCATAACAAGCATCCTAGATTACCATTGTTCAAACATCCACGTCATAAGTTAATAAAAAGAAAAGAAAAATTCAGAAATTAAAAAGAGTTAAAGAAAGTAAATTGTTCAATACACGGCACGCAGGACGGAAATTGTTCATGAGATAAAGTGGTTAACCTGAGAGACCTCCAACCAGCTGTTCCTACCTCCACTCCTCCCGCTTAGTCCATATCCTCATCTTCATCGTCATCGCCTCCTCTGTGCCCCGCCATGTACTCCCAGATGTTCCTGATGTCATCATGTATGTCAGAGATGTTTCTCTCTATTGCTCCAACCCGGGTGCACGTATTACTGGCAAGGTTGTAGGTGTTCCTGGTGTACATGAGGTTCTCTTAGCAACAAATCATGTAAACTTTGAAAATTAGGAAAACCGCCTCCTTGAGAGGAGGACTGGCCAGGATCACCCTGGGGCTGGTAGTGGTATTGAGGAGGAGGACGGATATGAAGTGCGTGGAGGACGAGTGCCTCTTGCGGGTTCCATGCATGCCCCTGGACTCTTTGGAAGCTAACCATCCCGTCATCCGCTTCATAAATTAGGTTCATGGAGCGGCAGTTAGCTATGTCCACTCTTCCCGACCATGGGATCTTTTGGAAAGACCTGGGCATGTTCACGAAATGCTTGAAGAGACGGTATAATCACCCCCAAAGAAGATAGGAGTCGGGGGAATAGCGCGCTGGTTCCAATGCATGTTTCGGAGCAGGAGGTACAGAACATCAAGGTTGGTGCGGGTATGAATGCAATGAAGGACCACCAGATCTCGTAACCCAACAACGCCGCTGCTATCGTGCCATTGACTAAGAGAGTAAGTGAGGACCCTATGGATGTAACAGTAAAGAGGGTCCCTCAACTTAGTGCTCTTAGTGCTGCTCGGATTGTAGTGTCCTTCTCCTATTTGCGCCCAAGCAGCCTGGCATTCGTTTTCTGATAATTTGCGTAGTCCTCTGGTGTTTTCTTCATTACCCGCATCTTCCTCCGCATACAACCCAACTATTCTCCCAAACTGTGCCATCGAGATTGAGTACACAGTCCCCCCACATCAGAATTCTACCCCATCATTATCAAATGGGTCGGCTCTTGATTTGAACGCGAATGTGCTATAGAACTCCATATTATATTCATAGACTGAGCGAAGTCTAGTGCACAGGGCGGCTCTTAGTGGGCCGGTGACTAGGTTGTTGAATCGGTCAAGCTGGTTCTCTGCTCCTAAAAGATCCATGCAAACTTGTCGTGGGTATTCCTCCGGGCTGGTTCGAAGCACGTCGTATCTTGCTTTAGCATCCAATTCATTTGCATTGAACCGTGTGAATCTCTTGGCCATCTGAAAGAAAACACCAAACAATTAGCAAGAAACAGTGAAATTTTCGAAAAAAACTGAAAACAGTCGGCTGAACATTATGCCCCATGTTGGACTGATTTTAGCTGGACACGCCCCCGTGTTCAGCGGACACGACCCCGTTTCCAGATATCTGTTACTCAAAAATCCCATTTTTCGACCCGGTCCCAAAAACTTGAAAATTTTTGGTTCAGTAGGGGCGGTTTTCCCCAAATCTTGATGTTAAACTAATGAACAATACAAGTGGATTTACTTCCTATAACATGAATCTAAACTAATGCTAACAGATTTATGCAAAAATTTGAGGTTCGATCCGGTTCAAGTTGAAGAACCCTAGATTTTTCCCCAAATCTTGATGTTAAACTACATGCAAATGCTTAATCTAACTACTAATAATGATAGAATCATACCTTGGTGTTGTTATGAGTAGAGGAGACGTTGAAATCGTGCAGAAAAATCGCCTGAACCAGAGAGTGTTCGGGGAAACGGGGCGTGTGGAATGAAGAAACTGTTTAGAAAATGGGGTTTTATCCCGAAAGTTGCGCGGACACGGCCCCATATCGGGCAATTTTAGAAATTTTTTTTTTCAGTTATTAAGTGCTCGTGTGAATGCCTTGTTTTCCCAAAACTTGGTTAGAAGACTTACCGATTTAGATGTCAACCCGCTTGTTCGTAACTTACCAGGTATGATGTTGATGCATTTACTCTTCGACCGTTTGAAGCGAGATCTCTTCCTCCTCATCCTCAATGAATCCTTGATAGAGCTTCAGCCGTTGGCCATTGACTTTGAATGGAATTCCATTCCGAGATTTAATTTCGACTGCATCGTGGGGGAAAATATGGGTGATGGAAAAAGGTCTTGACCACCTAGACTTTAATTTACCAGAAAACATTCGAAGTCGTGAATTAAACAAAAGAACTTGATCTCCTACCCGAAATTCATTAGGTTCAATATGTTTATCATGCAAATTTTTCATTCTTTCCTTATAAATTTCGGAGTTAGAATATGCATAATTCCTTAGTTCGTCTAACTTATTTAATTGACACAATCGATTCTTACCTGCAAATTCTACATCCAAGTTTACATTTTTAATTGCCCAGTAGGCTTTGTGTGCTATTTCTACCGGCAAATGACAACTTTTTCCGTAGACTAGCTTATATGGGGTTGTACCTATTGTTGTTTTATAAGCAGTTCTAAAAGCCCATAAAGAATCATCTAATTTATCGGCCCATTCCTTTTTATTTAACCCTACGTGAAGGGGTAAGCTCCCAAAAACCTCATATCAAGTACATGGGACCATACCACAACCTCGTCATTTAACCCTCTTTAGACCTTGCGCGGCTACGCACTGGTCCTACAAAGAGTATTAGAAGAAAGATAGCAAGTAACACCGTGCTCCAAAAGGAAGTTAATAAATCCTTGCGCCTTCCTCCATAACAAACAAACGATGAGAATCCTATTTTAACACTTCCGCTTAAATAATACCCAGACTTGGATATTATTTACTTCACTGATAACACACGATAAGGAGTCACACCGGATTATGGCAATAACCTTCTAGAAGGATCAATCGTGCACCACTAGACGGTTATAACCGTCTGGGACACGTGTCATCATCTCAGGCCTCCCTGAAATCACGATGATGGCATGGAATTGGAGAGAAACCTCCACTTGCCCACTTTCCACGTGGCAATTCCCCAGCCGTTGATCTAAACATTGATCCGTGTGCTCCCACACCAGATCCAGAAGATTAACGGAAGGAAAAAATAACCACTTACGGGGTTAGCATCTTCCGTTAATATTTCAGCAATGAGTTTTCCAGCCCAAACTCCCGGTTATAAATATGAGAGTAATTCAGGTATGAACTTCAAGTTACACTCACTTCATCAATACTTCTTTTTCCTCTTCTTCATAAACACATACTTATTCTCACGCCGGAGTCGGGTTACAGAGAGAACCTCCCTTCTCCCCGTAACGAGGCTAACGGTGTTCTGTTTTGCAGTGTTCACCGGAGAAGAAGACCTGTCCATTCAAATCAAATGAGAGAGAACCACCCCTTTTATGCAGAACCTAACCCCCTGGATAATTTGATTCCGGTTATTTATCCAGTGTTTCTTCACTACGGTTTTTTCGAGTATTCTTTTTAAACCTCTATTTGTCACTTCGGCTTGTCTGTAACACCCCGAAAACACAAATTCTTAAAATACAATTATGTAGTGAGTAAATAAGAAAAATAAACTAACTAGGAATGACATTAACCTAGTTAGATGATGACTTATGAGTAGTTAAAGAGTTAAAACAGAATAAAAATGAAAGTTGACGGACCAAAGGTATTTAAATGAAAACTAATAATAATAAAACAAAAATTAAACTCACAACACACTTGTTTGTGTTGCTGAGATCGATCAGAAGATAGGGGGCGATCCCAAGCTCCCCAAAACCCTAGCTCTTGTCAAACACCTCCAATTGAAGGATCAAATCAAGTCCAAAACAAAAATCGAGCATAGATTAGTGATCCCCATTGCAAGGAGGTCATAAGGTATGTAAAATTTGATAAGAAATCTCTATTTCAAATTCTCATGATTCTAGGGAAATCGAAATCTGTTGATGCATGATTGTTAAATGAATAGATTAAGGATGATATAGTGTCTAGGAGTAAACCCTAGACAACAATAAGTGAAATCATGTCTAATCTCTGAAAATTTCATGAACACATTGAAGGTGATTCATGGGTTTTGTGAGAAGTTGATGAACACTACGGTTTAGAAGGCTATTCTAGTGTAATTTGATTCATAGAAACTGAATTCTGAAAAATTTGATGTTTAATTCTATATATGATAACTCAATTAATGTTAATCGAGGCTAATTGACAAGCCATGAACTAGAATATAAAAGATATAAAATTCCGCCCTTAAAGTGTTTGTTGAAATGCCTCAAAGAAGGCTCGAAACTGAAATTTAAAGTTAAAAACGCATAATTGTGATGTTTGGGCGAATTATGCGATATATGATTGAAAAGAGTTCTAACCGCGTCATGATTGAACTCTATAGGAAAAGATACCGGAACGTCGAGTGGACAAGCCGGTGGCGATTTGCGTTTGAAGGGCGTGCTCTAAAGGTATGTAACTTGATTCGTTACATTGAGTAATTTTGATAACTAGAATGTGTTTAGTTGCGTTGTAGAATAAAGGTTGTATTGATTGAACGACAATGTTCATTAATTGAAATTATAGGTGAAGAATCAGTTAGAAGTCGTTTGGTAGTCATCATAATGGAGGATTCCGTGGATGAGCCAAACGGGTTGAATAGTGGGGTAAAGTAGCGTTTGAGTTATTTAATAGTTAGCATAGGCGGTTACAATCATACGAGCATGAAGCCATAAGATTGGTAATGAAATTCCAATGATAATAAGCCCCGAAAGTTGGGTAAAAAGCGCCTTATGTTACTATTAAAAAGGTAGTAAAATAAGTGTAACTTGAATGGGTCGAATAAATGTATGGTGATTTATAGTCATTGGGTCCGTAAACCAAATTTTCGGTATGAAAATCATTATAGACGCGTCGGTAATTAAATTACAGTCGTGTAGGAAAAAGAATCACCTAAATACTTCTTCGATCAGAAGGAGTTAAATATGCGACAGAGGCAATGGTTAGAAACGGTGAAGGATTTCGACTGTGAAATACACTACCATCCTGGAAAGGAAAATGTGGTGGCGGATGCTCTGAGCAGAAAAGCGGACTATGTCCCAATACGAGTAAGGTTAATGCAGCTTATGGTGACCTCGGGTATACTTGAACGTATCCGAGAAGCGCAAGTAGAAGCGGGGAAAGAGGAAAACTGGAAGAAGGAAAGAATAATCAGCCAGTTAAAAGATTTGTCAGATGGAAAGAACGGGTTGAAGACTCGATCCGGAAGAATATGGGTTCCAAATACTTGTGGGGTGAAGACGCTTCTACTTGATGAAGCTCATAAATCCCGATATTCTATTCATCCGGGTGCGACCAAGATGTACAATGATCTGAAACAAAACTATTGGTTGCCCAGAATGAAGAGGGATGTGATAAAATATGTGGAGAAGTGCTTGACTTGCTTACAAGTCAAGGCGGAACACCAGAAACCATATGGGAAACTGCAACCTTTGGAGATACCGGTTTGGAAATGGGAACATATCACTATGGACCTATTGACCAACCTACCTAAAACGATTCGGGGATTTGATGCTATATGGGTGATTGTGGATAGATTGACGAAGAGTGCACATTTTATTCCCATACGCGAAACATATACTTCAGAAAAGATGTCTGAGGTATATACAAACGAAATAGTGGCACGTCACGGAGTGCCGGTATCCATTGTGTCGGATAGAGATACCCGGTTTACTTCAAATTTTTGGCGAGATTTTCAAGAACAAATGGGTACGAAACTCTTCATTAGCACCGCCTACCATACTCAGACGGATGGGCAGAGTGAAAGAACAATACAGACTTTAGAGGATATGTTACGGGCATGTATCATCGACTTCGGTGGAAGTTGGGATGTTTATCTACCTTTGGCCGAATTTCCGTATAACAATAGTTACCATTCGAGTATCGGCATGGCACCTTACGAGATGCTATATGGTAGAAAATGCAGAACCCCGGTGTGTTGGGGTGAAGTGGGTCCGCGTGAATTGGCACATAAAGACATAGTTCAGGCCACTAATGAGAAAATTGAAGTGGTGCGAGCCCGTTTGAAAGCAGCCCAAGATAGGCAAAAGTCTTATGCCGATAAAAGACAAAGACCGATTGAATTTCAGATAGGCGACATGGTTATGTTAAAGGTTTCCCCATGGAAGGGCGTTATCAGATTCAGAAAAAGGGGGAAACTAAGCCCGAGGTTTATCGGGCCATTTAAAATCATCGAACGGGTTAGTAAGGTAGCCTATCGCCTCGAGCTACCGGAAGAGTTGAGTGGAATACATGGCATGTTTCATGTATCACAGCTACGAAAATGTCTAGCGGAGGAAACAACTTATATCCATTACGACGATATTGAGGTGGATAATCGCCTGAATTATACGGTAACACCAATAGAGATTTTAGATCGAAAGGTTAAGCACTTTCGAAATAAACAAATCGATCAAGTCAAGATCAAGTGGGAGCATAGGAAAGGTTCGGACACTACATGGGAGTCCGAAGAGGAGATGCGACGTCTCTACCCTACACTATTCGGTACGTACTCTGGTTCCGGGGACGAAACCCTTTTTAAGGGGGGTGGACTTGTAACACCCCGAAAACACAAATTCTTATAATACAATTATGTAGTGAGTAAACAAGAAAAATAAACTAACTAGGAATGACATTAACCTAGTTAGATGATGACTTATGAGTAGTTAAAGAGTTAAAGCAGAATAAAAATGAAAGTTGAGGGACCAAAGGTGTTTAAATGAAAACTAATAATAATAAAACAAAATTAAACTCACAACACACTTGTTTGTGTTGCTGAGATCGATCAGAAGACATGGGGAGATCCCAAGCTCCCCGAAACCCTAGTTCTTGTCAAACACCTCCAATTGAAGGATCAAATCAAGTCCAAAACGAAAATCGAGCATAGATTAGTGATCCACATTGCAAGGAGGTCATAAGGTATGTAAAATTTGATAAGAAATCTCTACTTGAAATTCTCATGATTCTAGGGAAATTGAAATCTGTTGATGCATGATTGTTAAATGAATAGATTAAGGATTATATAGTGTCTAGGAGTAAACCCTAGACAACAATAAGTGAAATCATGTCTAATCTCTGAAAATTTCATGAACACATTGAAGGTGATTCATGGGTTTTGTGAGAAGTTGATGAACACTAGGGTTTAGAAGGCTATTCTAGTGTAATTTCATTCATAGAAACTTAATTCTGAAAAATTTGATGTTTAATTCTATATATGATAACTCAATTAATGTTTATCGAGGCTAAGTGACAAGCCATGAACTAGAATATAAAAGATATAAAATTCCGCCCTTAAAGTGTTTGTTGAAATGCCTCAAAGAAGGCTCGAAACTGAAATTTAAAGTTAAAAACGCATAATTGTGATGTTTGGGAGAATTATGCGATATATGATTGAAAAGTGTTCTAACCGCGTCATGATTGAACTCTATAGGAAAAGATACCGGACCGTCGAGTGGACAAGCCGGTGGCGATTTGCGTTTGAAGGGCGTGCTCTAAAGGTATGTAACTTGATTCGTTACATTGAGTAATTTTGATAACTAGAATGTGTTTAGTTGCGTTGTAGAATAAAGGTTGTATTGATTGAACGACAATGTTCATTAATTGAAATTATAGGTGAAGAATTAGTTAGAAGCCGTTTGGTAGTCATCATAATGGAGGATTCCGTAGATGAGCCAAACGGGTTGAATAATGGTGTAAAGTAGCGTTAGAGTTATTTAATAGTTAGCATAGGCGGTTACAATCATACGAGCATGAAGCCATAAGATTGGTAATGAAATGCCGATGATAATAAGCCCCGGAAGTTTGGTAAAAAGCGCCTTATGTTACTATTAAAAAGGTAGTAAAATAAGTGTAACTTGAATGGGTCGAATAAATGTATGGTGATTTATAGTCATTCGGTCCGTATACCAAATTTTTGGTATGACAATCATTATAGACGCGTCGGTAATTAAATTACAGTCGTGTAGGAAAAAGAATCACCTAAAACGGACCTACGGATTAAAAGTTATGACCGTTTGAAGTTGGAATTGGTAAAATCCGGAGCTGGCAGGAAATGCAGGTCATTATCATGCATCTGCTGCTGGAAAACCGTTCCCCCCGCGCCACGTGATAGGACCACTAGGGTCTGGCGCGACACGCGAGAACCATCACGCCACGCGAGGGACTGTCGCGACATGCGATAGAGCTGAGTTCAGATTTTATTTTATTTTTCATAATTTGATGCAGAAACTTGTTTATACACCCTATATAATTGTCAAAACTAGCAATTTAAGTGGTTTTGACCTTAGGTGACTAAGGGGACTCTCCGAATGGTGATCAAGCATGTTTTTGAAGAACCGAACACTCTTTTGAAGCTTCCGCAATAGTTTAACTTTGTTTTAGACAATGTTTGTGATGTAAATGTTTTACGAATCATGTTTCGAATGTTGGAACTAGTTTAGTAGTCAACTAGTATGGGATCACTTTAAAACTTAAATTTTGTATTAGTATGAAGTAAAGTACTATTTTATCTAAAAATCACGTGTATTCACATTAAATTCGATTAGAAAATAGACGGTTGTTACATTGTCCATTTGTTTGAGGGTGATATTCTGTTGAGACCCGGTGATAGACCCCATACCTTGTTAAAAAAAATTCGAGTTGATGGTTACAAAAATGGGTACCTTTATCACTTATTAAGGGGCTTTTGGTGTGCCAAAACGAGAGAATAGTTTTTTCAGAAATCTTACCATGACTCTTCCATCATTTGTTGGAAGTGCCTCGGCCTCGGCCCATTTAGACAAGTAATCTACCGCCACAAGTATATATTTGTTTCCTTTTGACGGTGGGAAGGGTCCCATAAAGTCGAGTCCCCACACATCAAAAATTTCACAAACAAGAATGCCTTTTTGTGGCATTTCGTTTTTGGAAGAAATATTACCTGATCGTTGGCAAGCATCACATGTCTTTACAAGACTTTGTGCGTCTTTGTAAATCGTTTACCAATAAAATCCTGAATCAAATACCTTTCGTGTGGTACAAGCGGCACCATGATGTCCTCCGTATGGACCTTCATGACAATGGCGGAGAATTCTTATTGCTTCACTACCATGTACGCATCGGCGGATGAGTTGATCGGCACACATTTTGAAAAGGTAAGGATCCTCCCAAAAATAATGCTTTACATCGGCAAAGAATTTCTTTCTTTGCTGATGTGGCCATCCTTTCGCGACTATACCACTAGCTAAGTAGTTAGCATAGTTGGCGTACCATGGCTCTTCTCGGTACTCCACCATTTCCAGGGACTCCGTTGGAAATTTTTTGTTGATTTGCTCATCCCTGGTTGCCTCCAAAGTTGGGTCTTCTAAGTGCGAAAGATGATCTGCCGCGGTGTTTTCTGCTCCTCTTTTGTCTTTGATTTCAATATCAAATTCTTGGAGGAGTAGAATCCATCGAATCAAACGCGGTTTAGCATCCTGTTTCTTGAAGAGATATTGAATGGCTGCATGATCTGTATAGACTATTGTTTTAGAAAGAATAAGATAAGAACGAAATTTATCAAAAGCAAATACCACGGCTAGTAACTCTTTTTCTGTTGTTGTGTAATTTTCTTGTGCATCGTTAAGTGTTTTACTAGCATAATAAATTGGGTGAAAATGCTTTTCTTTTCTTTGTCCCAAGACAGCTCCAACTGCAAAGTCACTTGCATCACACATGATTTCGAAATGTAGTTTCCAATCAGGCGCTATCATGATAGGTGCATTGACTAGCATTTCTTTTAGTGTTAGAAATGCTTGATTGCAATCCTTGTCAAAGATGAAAGGGGCATCTTTTTCAAGTAATTTTGTTAGAGGTCTTGAGATTTTAGAAAAGTCTTTGATAAATCGCCTATAAATTCCGGCATGCCCTAGGAAACTTCTGATGGCTCTAACGGAGGATGGAGGCGGTAATCGATAAATAGTGTCTATTTTGGCTCGATCAACCTCCATTCCCTCGCTTGAGTTTTGTGACCGAGTACTATTCCCTCTGTTACCATGAAATGGCATTTTTCCCAATTAAGGGCGATGTTAGTTTCCTCACATCGGGATAGCATTCGTTCAAGGTTATCGAGGCATTGGTCATATGAATCTCCAAAGATAGAAAAGTCGTCCATGATGACTTCCATTGTCTTTTCTATCATGTCATGGATTATGGCCACCATGCAACGTTGGAAGGTTGCGGGGGCATTACATAGACCAAATGGCATGCGTCGATAAGCAAAATTTCCATAGGGACATGTAAATGTTTTCTTTTCTTGGTCTTCTGGTGCTATCGGGATTTGAAAGTAACCTGAAAAACCATACAAGAAACAATAAAATTTATGACCGGATAATCTTTCTAACATTTGATCAATGAAGGGCAAAGGAAAGTGATATTTCCTTGTTGCTTCATTTAATCGCCTATAATCTATACACACTCTCCATCCTGTGACGGTTCTTGTTGGTATTAATTCATTTTTCTCGTTAGTTATTACCGTCATACCTCCTTTCTTTGGAACTACTTGGACGGGACTTACCCTAGGACTATCGGAGATTGGGTAAATGAGTCCGGCGTCAAGCAATTTGATGACCTCGTTTTTAACCACTTCTTGGACATTTGGATTTACCCTACGTTGTGGTTGTATTAACGATTTGTAGTCATCATTCAATAAAATTTTGTGTGTGCACATGGAAGGACTTATTCCTTTAATATCTACAATCTTCCAAGCGATCGCATTTTTGTGTTTTTTCAAAAGTGTAATCATTTTTTCTTTTTCTAAACTACTTAACTTAGATGAAATAATTACAGGTATTTTACCATCTTTCTCTAGAAAAGCACATTCCAAACCTTTTGGAAGTTCTTTGAGCTCAAGAGGTGGGTCTTTGGGAGACTCCTTATTTGGTTGCTCATTTTTATCAAGAACCATAAAGGTTTGTTCTATGGCGACCTCTTCTTCAACAAAGTGGTCAATTTCTTCACTTGTATCGGGTGGTTCATCTTCATCTTCAATTAGGGGGTCATTATTGCCGAATGGATATTTCATTGAACGCTCAAGATCGACACTTTTTTTAAATGCCCCTAATTGAATAGATAGATTATTGTACTTCCGGTTTTTCAAAGCTTCGTGTGTTTTTACAAAAGGTCATCCCAACACTAGAGGAGCGTCATCAAGGATGACAAAGTCTGTTGGGATTACCATTTGATTTGTTTGGACCAAGACGTCCTCAACTATACCGATTGATTTTATTATTTTCCGATTAGATAGAAAAATGGGTATTTGAAGTGGAGAAAAATCACTAATACTTAATTTTTCGAAAATGTAGTTTGGCATTATATTAACACAAAGATCTTTATCAATTGTGAGATTAGTAATAAAGGAGTTTTGAAAAAACATGGAACCGGTGTAATGTTGATTTCAAATGGGTCTTCTTTTATTAGCGAAGTTTGATCATTTGTTAAGTTAATGCTTACCGTTTCGTCAATTTTAGTGTTAGTGTTTAACTTTTGATATGCTATTATATCAAAAGTTATTTTGTTAAATCTTTCTAGGAAATCATTTCCTAATAGTACATCTGATCCTGAATTATAAAAATAAAATGGTGGACATTTAACCATATATGATCCTATTAATATTGTTGGATTTTTTACTCCTCTTCTTAGAGGGATTATATCTTTTGAGAAACTAACACCGTTACAAGGTGTTAAATCTTCATGATATTCTTGAAAAGATTACAGCCTTTCCTAATAAGTTAGTAGATAAAAAACAGGTACAAAGTTTTCTTGGCATATTAAATTATGCCTCAGATTTTATAAAAAATCTTGCAGAATTAAGAAAGCCCTTTCAAAATCTACTTAAAAAAGATAAAATATTTACTTTTGACAAAAATCTAGAAAACCAAGTTAAAAAGATTAAGGAATATTGTAAAAACCTACCAAAATTACAACTTCCTAAAGAAAATGATAATCTTATTTTAGAAACAGATGCCTCAGAATGCTATTGGAGTGGGGTACTTAAGAAAATAGATTATAATTCTGAAAAAGAAAAAATAGGAGAAAGTATTTGTAGATATTGTTCGGGTACTTTTAGTGATACTGAAACAATATATTATCATATAAATGAAAAAGAATTATTAGCTATTATTAAAAGTTGTCAAAAGCTTTATTATTTTTTATTACCAAATAAATTCTTGCTAAGGACAGATAATACACAGGTAAAGGCTTTTATTAAAAATAACTTGCCTTCTAAACCAGAATATAAAAGACTTATTTGGTGGCAAACACTATTGTCTGAGTATCATTTTGATATAGAAATAATCAAATTTGATAAAAATGTTTTAGCAGATTTCTTAGAGATGGAGGAGCAAGAATTAGTCCAAAGGATGGATAAATATATTGATGACATGGATAAACAAATAAAGTCGATAAAAGAAATTGCAAAAGATATGGGAGAAATGTTAAACATCATTGAAACAATCCCCGAGAAGATCCCAGATATAAAGGATTTGATTGAGAGAAATTCTCTTCTCATAAATTCTAAGATATCATTTTATGAATTTGACAGTATGAAGATAAAGCTTCTGGTAAAGCATCACATAAAAGAAAGAGTAGATCTTTCTTTCATTTATCCTGAAGTAAAAAAGGAAAAAAGAGATAATCCTTCCACTTCATCAGTTGGAGTACAAACGATAGATCTTACCTCTGATCAGGAAGAACCTAAAGAAAAATCTTTTTCATTTTTCCCTAATACTGGAAAAGCTCTACCTTTAAAAATATTTTTCAAGAATTGCCAACTCAACCAAACTATGTTGACCAACAATGGTTCAAAATGAAGGAATTATATGGCCTTCAAAATACAGATATAAGATATATTGATTTTACAGGAATCTTCCCTAGAATCAATTATCTACAAGGAAATTCTGCTGAAGAAATAAGATACTGGTATGACTTTGGAGCAGTCAATAAGATATATCTTACTTTACCCGATTTTCCCGAAATCTCCTTTTTACCAAAATGGGTTAAAGATGGAGTTAGGGATTGTTATTTAAATAATCCCACAATTACTCCAAAAGATGTCATGGCTCTAAAACTCTTTTTTGCAGGACCTGATTTTTATAATGAATTTTATTATCCAGCTTTTCACTTTATTCAGATAGAAAAGGTTAATTTAGCCTTTACTTATTCAGTTAATACTGAAAGAAAGATTTTTCATAACTTTAAGGAAAATGATGTTCATTACAGAAGAGGATTAGGAATTAAAGTAATACTCCAAGCATTGCAAGCTGCTTTTAAAAATGGATTTAGAACATATGGTGGGAAAAATATGTTTTCTTCTGTCATGATTTCTCCAGCAAAAAATACTCCACCATCAGCCAAAAAATATTTGGAGGATAAAATCCAATTTTTAGAAAAAGGCATAATAAGATCGAGTCCTCAGGCTCAAGAAAAGATTTGCTTTTTTAGAGAGCATAAAAAGGGTATGAATCCAAGAGATATGTGTCCAATATGCTATAAACAAAAAGACAAGGACACTATGAGTATTGATTCTCAAAATGAGGGTCAAACATCTGATGATTAAGGATTTTACAAATCCTTTACTCCAAAAAAGATTTTCAGCTACTTGACAATTCGATAAAAATCTTACGAAGACAAACAAGCCCTTAAGACTCACATGCTTCAACAGCTCTTGTTATTATGTTTGCTATATTTTGATCTTCTGATTCAAATATATAGCTTTTTGCATCAGGACTTATGTTTTGCCAATATCTTAAAGCACTGTTTAAAAGAGTCCTTTCTAAAAATCCTTTTATTGTTTCAATGTCCATTTTATTAACAGAAACTGCTATTCTAAAAGCGGTTTCCCATTTATCTATTGCCTCTTCAGTATTGTTCACACAATCTATATCTAAATATATTCCAAAAGGATTAATTGGTTCATTTTTCATAACTTGGTATGATTTATAATTATCTTCTTGTTTCATTGTTGACTTTATTGCAGCATATCCTAGAGTAGGCCTTTGAGATTCATTTCTTATTGGTATATTTTTATCCTTACTTGTACTAGGTGTATCATTTATATTAAAATTTTCACCAACTTTAATATTTATAAAATTTTCATTTAACTCCATATCTCTTACTTTAGTTATTAAATTCTCTACCTCAGAATCTTCAACGTTAGGGACTATATTATTTTCACTTTCCGTATCTGAACTCATTTCTATTTTCATCCCTAAAAAGTCTATTTTCTCTTGTAATAGACTAGTTTTCTTTTCGGATAAGGCCAACCCGTTTTTTATACATAAATCTGCAAGAATATCAAGATGCTTTAGATGCAAATTAACATCGTCTGATAAAATTAAAATATCATCTATGTAAACAAAAATAAAATCATAATCTTTGAATATTATATCCATTTTCCTTTGGAATATTTGTGGTGCATTTTTTAATCCAAAAGGCATTACAAGCCATTCATATTGCCCTTGAGGAGTAGAAAAAGCTGTGTATCCAATACTATCAGGATGCATTTTTATTTGCCAAAATCCACTTTTACAATCAAACTTAGAAAATATCTTCTTATTTCTTGTCCAATTTATTAGACTTTCTTTATGAGGTAAAAAATATCCATCAAAAACAGTATTATCATTTAATTTTTTATAATTTATTACCATCCTAGGCTTACCTCTCTTAATTTCTGCATGTTTTCTTACCATGAATGCAGGAGAACTATGAGGGCTATGACTAGCTTTGATTAATTTTAAATCCAGGAGCTCTTTTATCTGGGAGCTAAATTCTTTTCGGTCTTCTGGATTATATCTCATAGGCTTTACTCTAATTTCTTTATCTTTGTCTTTCATTTCTAATTTTGCTGTTATTTGATTTTTATTCCAAAATTGTAATGGATTATCCGTGTAACACTGTCTTAACTTATATTTTATATTTTCTATGTGGTTATCTAAGTTTCTTAGATTTACTTGGTAATCTAGTGGTTCTTCTGGATATCTTTTAAAAACTTAGCATGAGTGGGTACTGATGTGTGCAAAATGCAACATATAAATTACATCAATTGTGGCATAAAACTAACCCTTTTTTAGTACTAATGTTGGAAAAAGTGTGCTTTTGTCTTCCTTTTGAATTTTCAGGATTAAATGAGCTCAAATTAACAAAAGAAGCAAAAAGACAGTAAAATCTAACATAAATACAAGAAAAGGAACAAACGTGACATGCCCGACCCCACGAAAGCATCTTCCCAAGCAAAACAAGAAGACAGAAGACTGAACACGCCCCGTGCTCAGCTAGCACGGGGGCGTGCCCAAGTGTCAGTAGAAAAGAAAAAGTGGTAGAAGCTTCTATTGCCCACCACGGGGCCGTGCTCAGCGGGCACGGGGCCCTGGTCAACTATAAGATTCGCATAATCCAGGCAAATCTTGATGGTACAGATATGCTTCTGCACACGGGGTCGTGCTCAGCGGACACGGGGGCGTGGTCAACTAATACAGACAAGCTGCAATAAATGAAGAAAGAAAAGGTTGTGGACACGGGGTCTTGCCCACTAGACACGGGGCCGTGCCAGAGCTTCTGTTCAGCCTATAAATAGGAGTGCTTGGCTCAAGCTCAAACCATCCCTTGGCACACCACCTCTCTCACACTTCACCCACCACCCACCACCACCATAACACCATCATCCACCACCATCATCCATTGTCCATCATAGAGTGTGTGAGTCGTCTCGGGATCCAAGATTGATCGTAAGAGTTCTTGACAATCAAGGCCATGTTTGCCTAAGTCTCTTACATCACTTGGTGAAGACAAAGTGTCTAGTGTAATACTTTTTATTTTTAATCTTTTCGCACTTTTTAATTGGTTATGTATTAATGACTTTAATAACTAGTTTCTTATGTTGAAGGTGATTCTTCCTTATCGTTTGTCCGTGGTGTCTTGGCATTATTTTACTGTCTATATAAAATAAAAGATTTTCACCATTCATATCTCCACGGTCTATATGGAGGTATGTTGGCTACCTGGTCGGGGGTTAAGGGAACGGTTTGGTAAGAGTCTTGCCATTGTTCAGCGTTTAGAGATCCTGCAAGGAACCTGGGTGAAATTTAGTAGGACCTCCTTCAATACTTAACGGTATTGGATGGCGGGGGTCCAAACTCTTTGATCCCCTCATAAGTTAAACTACTATTAATACTATAACCCGGCTACTTAGGACTGTATCCTTGCTGACTCAGACTACTTAGCCGAGGGTAACGTCACCTTCAAAAGAGGGGCCTACCATAATTTGCATTAATAACTTAATTAATTATCTTTCAATAATCCGACCCTTTAGGATTGTATCCTTGCTGACTCAAACTACTGGGTTGAGGGTAACGTCACCTCCAAAAGAGGGGCCTACTACAATAACTAAGATAATCTCTTAAATAGTGCAAAAGTGCGGAAATAATCAAAGGTTACACTAAACACGAGTCGGAGCCGAGTGATTCATCTTGTCTATCTGTTTTTCTTTTATTTTTATTTTTCAGCATTTTAGTTAATTTTTATTTTTTCTAGTTTAAAACCTTTTTCTAACTTTTTTATTTGATTAGATGTTGAGGATAAACCGGTACTAAAAGCTCTTGTGTCCTTGGACGACCTCGGTATCTTACCAACACTATACTACGCTCACGATGGGTGCACTTGCCCATATGTGTGTTTAGTGTTAGTAAATATCGTGTTTTATAAATTTAAAAATTGGCTAAAAAAAGTGTAAAAGGGCTTAAAATATACTTAAACTTATATATACACTTCACACGCATCAAGTTTTTGGCGCCGTTGCCGAGGACACAAGGATTTTAAGAAAGTTAGGAATCAGCGGCCTAATCGTTTTTTCTTATTTTTCTATTTTTTTTAGGATTTTTCTTAGTTTTTCAGCTTCTGCAGAGCTCAGCACGGGCCGTGCCTGGTCGGACACGGGCCGTGTCCAGCCTCGTTACTGGCAGTTTTTATTTTCCGAGTTACAGAGAGCTGAACACGGGGCCGTGTCGGTGCAACACGGGGCCGTGCCCAACTCCCAGTAACAGGGATCCGGAAAACAATCACTGTACCTCCGACCACAGGCCGTGTTCGCTGAACACGGGGCTGTGGTGAACCTTCTGACCAACGTTCTTCTCTGTTTTTGTTGCAGGACTTGGAACCCAGGCGCCACATTTGAACTCCCTATATAGTGCATGAGCTCCAATTCTAGTAGAGACATAAAAGAACCTTTAGAAGAACCCGAACGCTTTCTCAGAAAAAGACTTAAAGCTAAAAACCAAGAGAAAGTTTCGGGAGACCCACTTCCAATGGCGGACCAACTTACCCTCATGGATTACCTACGACCCACTGTAGGTAATCTCGACGCCGCTATCAATGCACCAAATGTCGAAGCCAATAACTTCGAACTTCGGCCGCATTTGATACAAATGCTTCAAAACTCCGCAACCTTCCATGGGCTTGCGGACGAGGAACCCCATCTACATATTACTAATTTCTTAGAAATATGTGATACCTTTCGGATCAATGGAGCATCAAACGATGCCATTCGCCTTCGGATGTTTCCATTTTCGCTAAAAGACCGAGCTAAGGCTTGGCTTAACACCCTCCCAGTTGGCTCGGTAAACACCTGGGATGAACTAGCCCAAAAGTTTCTATATAAGTATTTCCCTCCTGCTAAAACGGCTAAATTAATGACTGAAATTAATAAATATTCACAAGAGGATGGGGAATCCTTATATGTAACTTGGGAAAGGTTCAAGGAGCTACTAAGAAAGTGTCCTCATCACGGTCTTGCGGTATGGCAACAAGTATCCACTTTCTACAATGGGTTGTTGCCACACACAAGACAAACACTTGATTCTAGCTCCGGGGGACTTTTAGGTAATCGTCGCCCAAATGAAATATATAATCAAATTGAGGAAATTGCTTAAACGAATTTTCAATGGCACACTCCCCGAGGCAATAAATCTATTGCCCCGGACGCCCATAAGGTTGATGAAAGCACTTCTTTACAAGCCCAAATCGAAGCCCTTTCTTCAAAAATAAAAAAAAATTAGAAATGACAAAAACGGTCTCGGTTATGGCTTGTGAAGGGTGTGGTGGGCCACATGAAAATTGGAGTTGTATGAAAAAATTAGATGAACAAACAGAAACGGTAAACTACATTGATAACAGACCTAGGCCGTCGGGTCCTCCAACGGGTACCTACAACCAAGGATGGCGTAACCACCCAAACCTTGGTTGGAGAGATCCCAGCAATAGTACTAACCAACAAAACCAACGAACTAACTTTCAACAACCACAAAACTTTTCTCAACAACAAGGTGGATGAGAAAGGCTTGAAGATACTGTATCTCGCCTCATCTCTGACACCGAAAAGAAAAACTCGGATCGATTTCAGCAATTGGAATCGAATTTTAGAAATCAACAAGCTAGCATTCAAAACATTGAAAAACAATTAAATCAAGTAGCTCAAAATTTCTCCGAGAGACCACAAGGCGCGTTACCTAGCAATACCGAAACCAACCCGAAAGCACAAGTACATCTCATCACATTGCGAAATCGAACCGTGGGTCCCGAGGAGGCTCCATTACCGCCAGATGAAAGAAGCCAGTCCAGCCAAACCACGACTCCACCCGCACCCCAACCAGAAAAGGCTTCTTTACCGAATCAAGAGCCCACCAAGACTCCTCCGATTCCGTACCCCGGTAGGTTAAATCGTCAAAAGACCGATAAGCAATTCGCAAAGTTCGAAAGTTTACTAAAACAATTGCATGTTAATATTCCTTTTATTGAGATCCTTACCCAAATGCCTAAATATGCAAAATTTATGAGGGACTTCCTCACTCATAAAAGGAAAATTGAATCATTGCAATTAGTTAACTTAGGCGAAGAATGCTCCGCCTTAGTACTCAATAAACTCCCACAAAAGAAAATTGATCCCGGAAGCTTCACGATTCCTTGCTCGATTGGGTAATCCCCCGTTCGTAATGCATTAGCCGATCTTGGGGCTAGCATTAACCTCATGCCCACATCGATGTTCAAACGAATCGGCCTAGGAACAACGAGCCCTACAAAGATGAGCATACAACTCGCCGACAGATCCGTCAAATTTCCACAGGGTGTCGCTGAAAACCTATTGGTCAAAGTTGACAATTTCGTTTTCACGACCGACTTTGTCATCCTAGACATGGAAGAAGACGCCGATGTTCCTCTCATCCTCGGGATGCCATTTCTAGCCACCGCCCAAGCAGTGGTTGATATGAATGACGGAACACTAACATTGAAGTTCGGGGATGAGGAAGTGAAGTTTGGAGTTGGAAAGAGAGTAGAAGACGAAGACCCGGTCGACTACATGAAGGTCATAGACTCAAGCTTGGATGACGCTCTCCGACGGTGTAACATGGGATGCGAAACATCCCACTTGAGTGACATATGACCAGGCTTTGGGTCTAGCCAAGGACCCTTATAAACGTGGCGCACCACGGAGGCATTCCGCGGAACTATCCTTAGTTTAATTTAGATTAGTTTTTATGTTTTCTAGTTGAGTTTTAATTTTCAGGAATAAAACACACTTGAGATGGCAAAGGATACAAGGGAAAACTTGAACCAGCACCCCATGCAGGAAAACAGGGCCATCCGACGATTTTCTTCATTAACAGTAAGCTCAGCACGGGCCGTGTCCACCCAACACGGCCCCGTGCTGCACAGTCTGCAGAAACACCCAGTTCAGGTAATCTGGACACGAGTCGTGCTCACCCTACACGCCCCCGTGTCCAGACTTCTGTTTCTCTTGATTTAATTTTGTTACTTGCACTTGAACACGAGGCCGTGCCTGGACACCACGGGGCCGTGTTCAGCGCCCAGTAACACAAATTTTTTGTTTTTTCACCCTTTTTACGCATTCAATCAACCTAAAAACTTATTTTTGGGACACATTGAGGACAATGTGTAATTTAAGTGTGGGGGGATGCTAAAACCTTGAATCTTGCAAGTCCTAAATACAAGCCTTACACAAAACTCTATTGGAACCGCTAATCACCCCAATCATTTTTTTTACTTGTCTAGGTTTAACTTGGGAATTTCAAAGTTCTAAAAAGGTTATATTTTTACAAATTTACAACCGATAACGTCGTGATAAAAAGAACCAACATAAGAAAATTATGAAAAGGCATGGCAAACTTAGTTAAAATTTGATTATATATACTTGATCACATAAAAACCCATTCCCACAAAAGTGAGTTTTGAGCCTTTATTGAGCATACAAATATATATATCTTTAAATTAAATGCTCATTTTTCGTTTCTTGTGTGAATAGACGCTTGGTTCTTACGACTCTAGAACTTGCCATGACGATACATTCCCGGTCCTTACCAACTTAAACCCGAGTAAGTAAATGATGGAGGCATTAGGACTAACCCTTTTTATTTCTACACCATTATTTTTCTTTTTTTTTACCACCTACCCAAAATCCCCCTAGTTAGCCCCTTTGAGCCTAAACCTTTTCATTTCATAACCCAAACCAAACACCCTTTCACCCACAAAAACCTTTTTCATTTTTAACCCTTTGTTTTAGTAACTATCTCGGTTTTTCGTATGACTTTTCAAAAAAAAATGTTGATGATGAAGCAAAAGAAAAAAATAAACAAACAAGTTCATCAAAAATAAATTTGTTTGAATAATAGCTTCATCAAAATAAAAGTTACAAAAGTAAAAAGTCTTACGAAAACCGACGCTTGTTACGTTTTTTCGCCCTTTCTACTAACCACTAACCCAACCACCTAACTTTAACCCAAGCCTAACCCTTCACCCAAAAACTCCTCTTGATATTTACAAATGTATATAGTTAAAAAGGAGGAGGATTGATTGCTTGGCAAGCTTATGGTAGAAGTAAGTTCCATCCCGCTCTCGAGTGATCCACTAAAATACATTTTCGGTCGAGTGTTGAGTGATCCCCTGTGAGGTATGTGAACTTGTATATAAAGAGAATTTTAAAGAGGCATGTTATGCCCTAATAAGTAATTTATCTTATGAAAAGTTTTAAATAAATCATGACGAATAGGATTGTAAATAAATAAAAATAAAACTTAATAAAGAATCTTGGAAATCCCGACACTCTATGACAAGCCCAAAAAACTTTCTCTTCTACCCATTCCATTTGGGAGTGTTAAGCCACATTATAAAGAGTTATGCTTGAGGACAAGCAAAGATTCAAGTGTGGGGGTATTTGATGTGTGCAAAATGCAACATATAAATTACATCAATTGTGGCATAAAACTAACCCTTTTTTAGTACTAATGTTGGAAAAAGTGTGCTTTTGTCTTCTTTTGTATTTTCAGGATTAAATGAGCTCAAATTAACAAAGAAGCAAAAAGACAGCAAAATCTAACATAAATACAAGAAAAGGAACAAACGTGACATGCCCGACCCCACGACAGCATCTTCCCAAGCAAAACAAGAAGACAGAAGACTGAACACGCCCCGTGCTCAGCCAGCACGGGGGCGTGCCCAAGTGTCAGCAGAAAAGACAAAGTGGTAGAAGCTTCTATTGCCCACCACGGGGCCGTGCTCAGCGGGCACGGGGCCGTGGTCAACTATAAGATTCGCAGAATCCAGGCAAATCTTGATAGTGCAGATATGCTTCTGCACACGGGGTCGTGCTCAGCGGACACGGGGGCGTGGTAAACTAATACAGACAAGCTGCAATAAATGAAGAAAGAGAAGGATGTGGACACGGGGCCGTGCCCACTGGACACTGGGCCGTGCCCAAGCTTCTGTTCAGCCTATAAATAGGGGTGCTTGGCTCAAGCTCAAACCATCCCTTGGAACACCACCTCTCTCACACTTCACCCACCACCCACCACCACCATAACACCATCATCCACTACCATCATCCATTGTCCATCATAGAGTGTGTGAGTCATCTCGGGATCCAAGATTGATCGTAAGAGTTCTTGACAATCAAGGCCGCCTAAGTCTCTTACATCACTTGGTGAAGACAAAGTGTCTAGTTTAATACTTTTTATTTTTAATCTTTTCGCACTTTTTAATTGGTTATATATTAATGACTTTAATAACTAGTTTCTTATGTTGAAGGTGATTCTTCCTTATCGTTTGTCCGTGGTGTCATGCCATTATTTTACTGTCTATATAAAATAAAAGATTTTCACCATTCATATCTCCACGGTCTATATGGAGGTATGTTGGCTACCTGGTCGGGGGTTAAGGGAATGGTTTGGTAAGAGTCTTGCCGTTGTTCAGCGTTTAGAGATCCTGCAAGGGACCTGGGTCAAATTTAGTAGGTCCTCCTTCAATACTTAACGGTATTAGATGGCGGGGGTCTGAACTCTTTGATCCCCTCATAAGTTAAACTACTGTTAATACTATAACCCGGCTACTTAGGACTGTATCCTTGCTGACTCAGACTACTTAGCCGAGGGTAACGTCACCTTCAAAAGAGGGGCCTACCATAATTTGCGTTAATAACTTAATTAATTATCTTTCAATAATCCGAACCTTTATGATTGTATCCTTGCTGACTCAAACTACTGGGTTGAGGGTAACGTCACCTCCAAAAGAGGGGCCTACTACAATAACTAAGATAATCTCTTAAATAGTGCAAAAGTGCGGAAATAATCAAAGGTTACACTAAACACGAGTTGGAGCCAAGTGATTCATCTTGTCTATTTGTTTTTCTTTTATTTTTATTTTTTAGAATTTTTGTTAATTTTTATTTTTTCTAGTTTAAAACATTTTTCTAACTTTTTGATTTGATTAGACGTTGAGGATAAACCGGTACTAAAAGCTCTTGTGTCCTTGGACGACCTCGGTATCTTACCAACACTATACTACGCTCACGATGGGTGCACTTGCCCATATGTGTGTTTAGTGTTAGTAAATATCGTGTTTTATAAATTTAAAACTTGGCTAAAAAAAGTGTAAAAGGGCTTAAAATATACTTAAACTTATATATACACTTCACACGCATCAGTACTAAACAATGACTTTCGAAAGAAGGTGACAAGAGATTAATTTCTTGATAATTAGACTCTTCTTTAATTGTAACGTTGTCGGACTCACCTTTTTCGTTGCTTAACACACTTGTTGGTTTTTCACTTATTTGTTCTTCCATTCTCACATTTTCAACTATTTCTTCTTTATTACAAGTTAACTCTTCCCTTGCGCGGGACTCCTCTTCCCTTGCGTGAGATTCTTTTATGTAACGTTCAATAGTTTTAATATGTTCTAGTATCTTATCGGTTACTTCGGTGATAGAGTAAGGATCGGGATCCTCAAAGCTTGAATCCGGATGTTCGATCCTTGGTTCCTCATAATACTCATATGAAGTAGATGGTTCGCACCATTGTTCTTCATTGTAAGCATATGATGGATAAGGGTCGTAATTTTGTTCTTCATAATACTCATATGAGGTGGGTTGTTCACGCCATGGTTCCTCATAATAAGCATATGAAGGTGGTGGCTCATATCTTGGTTCCTCAAAGTATGAGTATGAAGGCTCATACCTTGGTTCATCAAAATATGAGTATGAGGGAGAAGGTTCATACCTTTGGTCTTCATAGGATGTGTATGAAGCCGATGGCTCGTACCTGGGCTCCTCATAATAGGTGTATGAAGTGGATGGTTGAAATAAGTCACAATATTGTACCGAGTGCGGGTCACCAGAAATGGTGCAATAGTCTTCCCTATAATCATCCTTCTCATAGGTGTAGTTGTAGCCTCCTGAGTATTGATCCATAAGAATCACTCAGCAGACCACAACAGGGTCACGGGACCAGAAGACAAAAATTAAACGGAAACAGAAGCTGGACACGACCCCGTGTTTAGTGAGCACGGCCCGTGTTCAGACTCTGTATCTGGGCGTTTGAATAAAAGTTACTGGTTTCGTGCAGCACGGGGGCGTGTTCAGTGAGCACGACCCCGTGTTCAGACTCTGTATCTGGGTGTTTGAAGAAAATATGTAGCACGGCCCCGTGTTCAGTGAGCACGGCCCGTGTTCAACCTACTGTAAATGCAAAACTAACTAAAATGCAGAAAAATGTACGCGCGTTTTGAAAAAGGTTTTGAAAAACTGATTAGGCTGTCGATTTTAAGTTTTCTTAAAATCCTTGTGTCCCCGGCAACGGCGCCAAAAACTTGATGCGCGTGTGGTGTTATATATTTTTATGTATATTTTTAGCCCTTTTTAACCACTTTAGTCAAGTTTTAAATTTATAAAACATGATATTTACTAACACCAAACACACATATGGGCAAGTGCACCCATCGTGAGCGTAGTATAGTGTTGGTAAGATACCGAGGTCGTCCAAGGACACTAGAGCTTTTAATACCGGTTTATCCTCAACGTCTAATCAAATCAAAAATTTAGAAAAAGGTTTTAAACTAGAAAATAAAAACTAAAATGCTGAAAAATAAAAATAAAAATAGATAGACAAGATGAATCACTTGGATCCGACTCGCCTTTAGTTTAACCTTTGATTATTTCCGCAATTTTGCACTTTTTAAGAGATTATCTTAGTTATTGTAGTAGGCCCCTCTTTTGAAGGTGACGTTACCCTCAACCCAGTAGTTTGAGTCAGCAAGGATACAATCCTAAAGGGTCAGATTATTGAAAGATAATTAATTAAGTTATTAATGCGTAATGTGGTAGGCCCCTCTTTTGAAGGTGGCGTTACCCTCGGCTAAGTAGTCTGAGTCAACAGGGATACAGTCCTAAGTAGCCGGGTTAATATATTAATAGTAGTTTACATATGAGGGGATCAAGAAATTCGAACCCCCGCCATCCAATACCGGTGGGTATTGAAGGAGATCCTACTAAGCTTGACCCAGGTCCTTGGAGGATCTATACACTGAACAAGGCAAGACTCTTACCAAACCATTCCCTTAACCCCCAACCAGGTAGTCAACATATCTCCATATAGACCATGGAGATATGAATGGTGTAAATCTTTTTTTTTTATATAGACAGTAAAATAACGCCAAGACACCATGGACAAATGATAAGGAAGACTCACCTTAAACATAAGAAACTAGTTATTATAGTCATTAATACATAACCAAATAAAAAGTGCGAAAAGATTAAAAATAAAAAGTATTACACTAAATGCTTGTCTTCACCAATTGATGTAAGAGACTTAGGCAAACATGGCCTTTGATTGTCAAGAACTCTTACTATCAATCTTGAATCCCGAGACTACTACACACACTCTATGATGGATGATGGATGATGGTGGTGGATGATGGTGTTGTGGTGGTGGTGGAGTGTGGGTGAAGTGTGAGAGAGGTGGTTTGCCAAGGGATGATTTGTAAGTGAGCCAAGCACCCCTATTTATAGTCTGCACAGAAGCCCGGACACGGCCCCGTGTCCATCCTCTTCTCTTTCTTCATTAATTGCAGTTTGTCTGCATTAGTTGACCACGCCCCCGTGTCCGCTGGGCACGACCCCGTGTACAGAAGCGTATCTGTACTATCAAGATTTCCTTAGATTCTGCGAATCTTAAAGTTGACCACGGCCCCGTGTCCGCTGGGCACGCCTCCATGGTGGGTGATAAAAGCTTCTACAGTTTTATCTTTTCTGTAGACACTTGGACACGCCCCCATGCTCATTGAGCACGGGGCGTGTTCAGCCTTCTGTTCTCTTGTTTTTTGCTTGGGAGGATGCTGTCGAGGGGTCGGGCATGCCACGTTTACTCCTTTTCTTGTATTTATGTTAGATTTAGCTGCCTTTTTGCTTCTCTTGTTCATTTGAGCTCATTTAATCCTGAAAATACAAAAGGAAGACAAAAGCACACTTTTTCCAACATTAGTACTAAAAAAGGGCTAGTTTTATGCCACAATTGATGTAATTTATATGTTGCATTTTGCACACATCAGTATACTCGTTTTAAAGATAAAAAAACGCTCGTTTTTTTGTGCAATTTTTATAAAAAAATAATGTCGTATGAAAGAGTTATTAACGTTTAAAAATAGGGGGGGTATTGGAGGAGACAAAAACTATTGTCTTGGATTGACTAGAATGCCCCTAGACAAACACACGTGCCTCATTTTTTTTCCTCCAATTTCACTCATTTAATCTTAGCTCTTGATTAAATAAATAGATGGTCAAGATTACTTCGTAGGCTTGCTACCCAAATAAACTTCCTATTATATCTTAACCCTAATAAGTTAGGGTGTGCCTATTGGCACACCAAACCCTAGCAAAACTAGAGTTTATATACGCAGCGTATAGGTCAATACGTAGCGCATAGGGTTAACCCTCTACGCTGCGTATTGACCTATACGCTGCGTATATAAACCATGGATCTCAGTGCCTATAACCAATTATTGCACAGAAAACAAGGCTTATATACACTGCGTATAGGTCTCTACGCAACGTATATAAACCATCTGAAAATTTGGGGTCATTTTGGTAGGTTTGAAGCATCAGAGTTTGTCACGACCCCCGACCACACCCAAGACGGGAGCCGTGAGCAGTCAAGTGGTACCGGTGATTATTTTAAAAAAAACATTGCAGCGGAAATGTTCATCAGGACCGTGAGTTTGGAAAAATATCAGAGTTTAGAAACACCGGATTTTATTTATTAAATAGATGGGATAAAACCCATGTTTTACAAAGGTAGCTTTAATAAGGGATAAAACCGAATATATGAAACCATGTTTTCTTAATTTAATTCAATTGATAAAATAAGCCACTTCTTTAAGCCTTTCGGTGCCATATCATCACTCTTATTCCAATCTACTGTCACTACCTGAAACGCGTTTTAAAAAGGTTTGGTCAGCAGGAAATACTGGTGAGTTCATTCATTTTTGTACAAAACGACACTTTGTTATAAATTACAGCATAAGAGCGAATACAATGGCTACTATCTTATTTTTATCTGGCGCCGTGTCACACCCTGGTGACGATGGTCATACCACTATTGGGTCCTTTTACCCAAGTAGTGATGATTATCACTGTTAGGTTGGTGAACCTAACCGTGAGAGATTAGTAATGTGCACAATACCCCACTTGCCAGTGATTCAAGATAACCAAGACTTAATCCCTGTAATTATAACTTTTTGAAAACAATTTAGGTATAGTAAAACATTGTTGATAAAACAGAATGACTCACCTTGTTAGCATATAGTCTTTGATTAAACAAGCCTCCTGTTCTATGCCTTCTGATAACTAAGCATCTACTTTATAGTTCTGAATCTTCTGATGATTAGTTATCTTGTTTGATTGTAAGTGTAGGGTGCAGAGGTTTCTGGTAGTTAAACATTTAGTTTAACAGAGTGGAATACGTATTAGTGTTAAACCCAATAAAACCTAACGATGGTCACGAGATCAGAACCTTAACGAAATTCACAAAGTATAGTCTTATTTAGAAAGCACTTTGGCATTCATTTCAGAACGAAATTCACAAAGTATAGTCTTATTTAGATAGCACTTTGGCATTTGTTTCAGAACGAAATTCACAAAGTATAGTCTTATTTAGACAGCACTTTGGCATTCGTTAGTTGGTTCCTGAATCGATCGGACAGAATATCGCATCGGTGATTATTGGTTAGAACACCAACGTATAGAGAGAAGAATAGAAGGAATGAGCAAAGAAAAATGAATCATAAGCTTCCTATTTATAGGTAGGAAATAAGAAATTTCTAGGAAGTTTCCTTTGTATTTTCTAGGAAATTTCATATAGCTTTTCTAGGAAGTTACCTATACATTTTCTAGGAAGCTTCCTACCTACATATATATCTCCTTACACCTTCCTTGCACCTTCCTCATATATATCTATCTCATATATATTTATTTTCATGTATATCTATTTAGGTGCTTAATTAATCTTACTTAGCTTAATTAATCTTCCTTAGCTTAATTAATCTTGCTTAACTGATTAATTAATCATACTTAACTTGATTAATCTTACTTTACTGATTAACTAATCTTACTTAACTGATTAATTAATCTTACTTAACTGATTAATTTTCCTTGACGGTTTAATTAAGTAATTTACTTAGCCGATTAATTAAATATCGTAATTAGCTGATTAATTAACTTACTTAGCTTGCTTAACTGCTAAGTTTCCTTTCCTGTTAAGTTTCCTTAGTTATTAAGTTTACTTAATTACTAAGTTTACTTAACCATTAAGTTTTCTTATTATTAAGGTTTCTTAACTACTAAGTTTACTTAACTGTTAAGTTATTCTAACTACTATGTTTACTTAATCGCTAAGTATTCTAGGTTAACAGCTTCCTAGTTACGAATTCTAATTTCTAGATACAATGGAACTCGTATTAGTGTATTAACTTAATTCAACTTTAACGATAATCACGAGATCGAAACCCTCACAACGAATGACAAAGTATAGCCAGATATTGGCAGCACTTAAACATCCATTGGATCGGTTTTAATCGATCAGATAAAGTATTGTACCAGTGATTAGAGTTATTACCCTAATACGGGCAGAGTTTCGGGATTTAGAAGTTCTGACATTAGAATGACAGAACAAGAGAAAGAAAAGAATTGAACGATTTGAAATGAAACTCGAACTCCTTATTTATAGGGCTGGAAATGGGGCGCGTCGTGGCCCGCGAAGCACATATGCTTCTTCTACGCGGCCCGCGGGGGAGTCTAGGTTGACACGTGTAACGACGCGTGTCCCTCATCCTTATCCGGTTACCCTTGAGTTGTCGCGCCCCGCGTAAGCTTTGGTTAACTCTTACGCGGCCCTTAATCAGCGTAACCCTCCCCTATATTAGCTATTATTAAAATAATAATAACTAACGTATATTTTCTATATTAATCAGCGTAACCCTCCCCTAAAAAAACAATTTAGGTTTAAAAAAATATATTTTCTATTTAAATAATAATAACTATTATTAAAATAATAATAACTAACGTACCTGAAAAGCGGATCCTTAATCAGCGTAACCCTCCCCTTGGATTGTCGGTGGTCCCAATGACTGATGTCCGCGATCGTAGCCCAAAACCCTAAAAACGTGGGTTTATCAACCATTACCAACCCCTGCTTACACGAATGTTTATTAAACGTTAAATTAATATTAAATCTTAAATGTTATATATTAAAATAATAATAATAACAATACAAAATTTGTGTTAAACATACCGTCGTATAAAGATCCGTAGCGATCTCAGCCTTCGTATACAAACCGCTATGCACCGCAAACTCTGCAAGTGACATAGAATGCGCCTGGCCAGCCATGCGAAAAGAAATCTTGGGCGGGAGAGGGGGCTGCGCGGGGTCCACAACCTGATCTGGCCGACGAGGATGAAACTCGAACGACGACAGAAACTCGATCAGTATCTCCCTGTAGCTCGACGTAAACGATAGCTCAAATAGTCGATCCCACGGTGAATCACGGGGAATAAACTCGCGCGCCCAATCTTCAACCGCGAGCTGCCGGAGGGTTTTCCAAGAAACCGCAAAATGGGCACCGACATGCATCTTTCGAAGCTTCTCGCAACGGAGAGCAGCGTCGGACTCCGGAGGAAACTCCAAATACGGGTGATTCGGGAGAGGATCCGCCGGTTGACGCTCCTGCGACTGCGGCTGCTCCGGATCAATTTGTTCTATATCCATTTCATCCTCCATCTTTCTCGTCCTGAAAACTAAAAAAAATATTTTCTGTTTAAAAAGAACAGTTTTCTGTTAAAAAAAACAATTTAAGTTTAAAAAATATATATATTTTTTTTATTATTTAGTCAAAGTCAAACCGTAAGGCGCGTAGGTCCCTAACGAGCGTCGAGACTAAGTTCGTCGTTAAAATATAAAACGACGATCTTAGTTTCGACGCTCGTTAGGGACCTACGCGCCTTACGGTTCGTCGTTAAAATATAAAACGACGATCTTAGTTTTGACGCTCATTATTTAGTCGACGTCGTCCGTAAGGCGCGTACGGGCCTAACGAGCGTCGAAACTAAGTTCGTCGTTAAAATATTTTTTTTTATTATTTAGTCGAAGTCGAACCATAAGGCGTGTAGGTCCCTAACGAGCGTCGAAACTAAGTTCGTCGTTTTATATTTTAACGACGAACTTATTTCGACGCACGTTAGGGACCTACGCGACTTACGGTTCGACTTGGACTAAATAATAAAAGAAATATACATGGGAAACGCCCATTTACGGCTACTAATGCAGCCGCAAACGGCAGTGAAATCGCAGCCGTTTGCGGCCGCGTTTGCAGCCGTAAAGGGCGTTTAAACGGTTGCAAACGCAGCCGCAAACGGCAGCGAAATCGCAGCCCTTTGTGGCCCCCTTTGCAGCCGTAAACGGGCGTTTAAACGGCTGCGAAATCACTGCCGTTTGGGGCTGCGTTTGCTGCCATTTAAACGCCCGTTTACGGCTGCAAACGCAGCCACAAACGGCTGCGAAATCGCCATGACACACGAAACAACAGTCGCTATGAATCGTTTAAACGGCTGCGAACTGATCCGGTTGAGCTTAACTTGCAGCCACCCACCGTGATTAATTACCGAGGTACGATGCAATCCTTTAACCAACATTTTATCTTGTATGTTACACATAGGTACATATATACATGTAAATGTACATACGTACACATGTATATGTGTGTGTGTGTATCAATATGAATGTGTGTATGTTTATAGTTTCAGCTGAATGTTTATAGTTTCAGACAAATAAACGGCTTCTTGAACATATAAACGGCTTTAGTTTATCGACACAAGATAGAATTCAAAATATTCCTAGAATTCAAACTGAACATATAATCAAAATATTCCTAGAATTCAATCTGAACTCCCTAAACTGAAAACGATAGCATTACAACATCTAGTGCAAAGCTGGATTGTACAGTGCAATCATTCGAAAATTTCATTAGAATCTTGAACATAATATATGCTCAGATTTGTATCACACCCATGATTTCAGTGGCTAAACCCTAACAAGTCAAACAAATCAACACTAATCAAAGCTTAACCAAACCCTAATTTACCTAAAAAACATCTAATTTACAGATAAAATACAAAAAAAATCAAAATTAGTTAAATAGGTTGAGTAAATACCTGTTTTATACTTCGAATTCGTGTCGTCTACGGTCGCTTATACGTAGTCGCCTTCGTATGTCTCTCGTTTGTGTGTGTTTTTGATTTGGGGAAGAACAGAGCTGCGTAGGGGTTTCTCTGATTTAAATCAGAACCTATACCCAGCGTAGAGATCCCTACGGAGCGTATACAAAAGTCAAAAAGCAGTTTGACCTTGATACAATTACCATTTTGCCCTTGTGTTGGGGCTATACGGAGCTGATTACAAGGGTAAAAAGGTCATTGTCTGACCTTTATATACGCTGCGTATGGGTCTCTACGAAGCGTATATAAAGGTCAAGAGAATGACCTTTACACCCTTGTATCAATGCTATACCAAGCATTGATACAAGGGTATAAACGTAATTCTCTTGACCTTTATATACGCTTCGTAGAGACCCATACGCAGCGTATATAAAGGTCAGACAATGACCTTTTTACCCTTGTAATCAGCTCCGTATAGCCCCAACACAAGGGCAAAATGGTAATTTAACATATTTAGGTTTTGAAACGTTGATTTGGGGGGGGGGGGGAAATTGTCCGCCTTTTACATACGCTGCGTATGGATCAATAAGCTGCGTATTGGGTTAATCATTTTACCAATTTGCCCTTGTGTTGAGGCTATACGAAGCCAAACACAGGGGCTGTTTTTTCATTTGCTTCTCATACGCTGCGTAGGGATTCCTACGCAATATATATAAAGCTCCATTTTTTTTGTGTTTTCCTTTGTTTATTTATAGAAAACAATATTATTTGATAAATAATACAAATATAATTTAGAAAAGCTAAAAATAATACAAAAATTATGAATTATAAAAATTAAAAATGATACAAACTTTATAAATTAAAAAATTTCTACAATTTACAAAAATACAAGTTTCCGCTAAATCTTCGATAACATTTAAACTCGGTTCTCTGTCTTTGTCTGAGTCTGATTTAGGATTGGTTAACTCGTAGTAGTGTTGTAACCGTGGTCTATACATTTCTTCCCACCGTTTCGCAGCTATTAATCGATGTGTCGACCACAATGGGGTCAGTGTAGGCATGGGGTAGTCTCCTTCCAACTTAGCATGTATGAAGTGTCCCTTCGATGCTTAGCACGTGGAGGACAATATTATACCTTTGCGTTACGAGAAGCCCAACATGGGCCATTTCCATCCAGTGACTTCGTTCGCACACTTTCACTGAATGCCATTCGATGCTTTTACGTATTCGTTTAAAGTCTCCTTCGTCATATCTTTCGAATACATGCTTCCATAGCGGCTCATTATGGTCAATCTCCAGTAGTAAATCACTTCGAATACGGGGCATTACGTATTCCGAAAAACCTAACCCGAATGCCACAGACCTGTACCCACAATGACCGTCTGGGGTCACATCATGTATACGCGATATGTAAGAGTGAAACTCTGATGGAATTTCATCCTTAAACCTCATAATGCTTAACAAGTGCTCGTCCCCCTTCATTAATGGAAAACCATGATCATCCAGCGTCTCCTTCTTTTTAGAACTCGTTGAACTGTTTCGTTGCATTTTAGGTTTTTCAGACTTTACAACCGAACAAGTTCCACGAGAGCCCTCTGACGGTATGTATGAGCTGTGTCGGGGTAAATCGTTCCTATGTTTTGGGGAAGCGGTATATACGTTGCTATCCTCGCCATAGGAGTTGTATCTCGCAACTTCGTCTAACCTCGCAGCTTGTCGCAACCCCCGATCCCAAATCCCCGGGAACGTGCGGCCACGAGCCAATTTCGGTGGTATCGCGTATTGTCTAATTTGGCAGCGGAAATTTTCATCAGGACCGTAGTTAGGAAATATTGATCAGAGAAAAATACCACATTTTCATAACATTAAACAAATGGTTAAAACCCAAGTCCGTAGTACACACGTTTTCCTAGGAATAAATCCTATTTTATTTAATAAAAACATCTATTTTATTTTAGGTAACTTTATTGCCACTTTTCCAAGCCTTCAGTGCTGTCCAGCTGGCGTCTATTTGGCTTTCACAGTTTGTTACCTGAAACGCGTTTCAAAAACATTTGTCAGTGGAAAATACTGGTGAGTGAATCCCAGTTTAATCAAGTTTAAGTAAAACCTAGATTACAGTACTGAGGGCGATCTCGCAATTATATTTGTTTCCAAGACATATCAATTAACATCCATGGTACTGTCGAACCCGACTTGTGGAAATGTTACTCCTTGACCAGGCGGTAACAAATTTTGTATACAAAACCCCAACATACTCATGATCATTGTATTCTTACAAATACTAAATAACTCTTATTCGCTTGGAAAAGTATTTAAGGTTTTGTAAAAATAGTTAACAAAAGGTTTACAAAAAGTGGATCAACTCACATTGCTGTCTTAGATTTTCCGTAAAGGTTTCCTAGTGACAATCTATAATTTACACAAATGCACACGCGTTAGTATAATAACCCATTTTAACATTAGTAATACCCTCCCCGAGACGGCATTCCAACGACTACATCGGGCAGAACCACGACAGCCGTTACGGAACCCTAGATCAATAGGGCAGCGTATCTAATACGTATCCAGGGGTTATAATACTTACAACGGAGCAGAAATTCGCTATTTAGGGGGGTATAATACCCGCTTATATTGCCTAATATTTAGAATTGAGAGAGAGATTTCGATATTGAACGATTTCTGAATGAAACCCGATGGCCTGCTTATATAGTGCTGATTTCTCACTTTGTCGCGGCCCGCGTAAATGTAAGCTAAGGCTTACGTGTCCCGCGTCAAACCAGGTCAACGCGTAGCTGGGCTGGGTCATCACATAGGTCTGCCGGGTGTTGGGCCACGTGGCCGCACTGGGCTTTGCCAGATTTTTAAGTTCACGCGGCCCGCGTAAGGGTTAAGGGTCCTTTACGCGGCCAGCCTCAACTTTAAAATTTCAGTTTTTTATTATTTTTAATACTATTTTATGTATTTGGGGCCCGTTTTCGCGTATGGGGTGTATTTTGGGACATTTTGGGATATTTTAAAATATATTAGGGTATCGGAAATAATTCGAGGGTGTCGGTTTTATTGAGGGTTGTTATATCCTCCCCACCTTGTTTTAGAGCTCGTCCTCGAGATCTACTAGAACAAGTGTGGATATTTCCTTTGCATTTCAGATTCAAGCTCTCATGTGTACTCAGGTCCTCTTTTGGAGTCCCACTTTACTTTGACAAGAACTAGTCTCTTATGTTTGAGGTTCTTGACTTTCTTGTCTTCGATCTGTAGAGGTTTTTCTATAAACTTGAGTTATTCATTTACCTCTATATCTTTAATAGGTACCATTAGCGACTCATCGACTAAGCATTTCTTGAGATTAGATACACGAAACACATCGTGTATTCCTGCCATTTCCTCTGGCAGTTGTAGCTGATAGGCTACAGGTCCTATCTTTCTAATAATCTCAAAAGTTCTAATATACCTGGGACTTAGCTTTCCTCTTTTGATGAATCTTACTACTCCTTTCCAAGGAGAGACTTTCAACAATACTTTATCTCCTACTTGAAATTCTAAATGTTTGCGTCGGTTATCTGCATAGCTCTTCTGTCGATCCCGTGCTGCTTTCAGTCGTTCCTTGACTTGAATAATCTTGTCAGTTGTTTCTTGTACTATTTCAGGTCCAGATAGTTGCTTTTCCCATATTTCTGCCCAACAGACTGGGGTTTGGCACTTTCGTCCATAAAGTGCTTCGAATGGTGCAGCAATGATACTTGTGTGATAACTATTATTGTAAGAAAATTCTATTAAAGGTAAGCGATTGTCCCAATTACCTCCGAAATCAATTACACAAGCTCTAAGCATGTCATCCGTTGTCTGAATTGTCCTTTCGCTTTGTCCGTCCGTTTGAGGATGGTAAGCTGTGCTTAGATTTAACTTGGTTCCCATTGCCTTTTAGAAACTTGACCAAAAATGAGAGGTAAAGCGGCTATCTCTATCAGAAACAATTGATAAAGGTATTCCATGTAATGAAACGATTTCATTTACATATAATTTAGCTAACTGTTCCATACTGAAAGTTTCCTTCATTGGTAGGAAATGAGCTGACTTGGTTAGCCTATCTACAATCACCCAGATTGTATCATTACCTTTCTTTGTTTTGGGTAATTTAGTAACAAAATCCATTGTTATCAATTCCCATTTCCACACTGGCATTTCTAGTTGTTGTAACCAACCTGAGGGTTTCTGGTGTTCAGCTTTAACTTGTGAACAAGTTAAACATTTAGAAACATAGGCTGCTATGTCCTTTTTCATTCCTATCCACCAGAAATTCTTTCTTAAATCTTGATACATTTTATCATTTCCTGGATGCAACGTATACTTAGACTTATGGGCTTCTTCTAATATACGATGACGTAGGTTCCCTAATTTAGGTATCCACATTCTCTTTTTATGGAATCTCCAAATTCCATCTGTTCCTTGTTCTAATTCCTAAATCATACCTTTTAGTTTTTCAGTATCTTCCTTGATTACTGATTCCTGTGCTTTTCTTATCTGATCATTTAAATCTACTTGTAGATTTAATATAAGAGAACGTACACTTTTTGGCTTTTCATGATACTTTCGGCTTAAAGCATCTGCCACTACATTGGCTTTTCCTTCATGGTACTGGATATCACAATCATAATCACTAAGCATTTCCATCCAGCGTCTTTGTCTCATATTCAACTCCTTTTGCCCGAAAACATACCTTAAGCTTTTATGATCAGTGAATATGGTAAACTTATTACCATAAAGGTAATGTCTCCAAATCTTAAGGGCAAAAATATAGCTCCTAGTTCTAAATCATGGGTTGAATAATTCTCTTCATGATTCTTAAGTTGTCTAGAGGCGTAAGCTATAACCTTTTGGCGTTGCATTAATACACATCCATAACCTAACTTAGAAGCGTCACAATATACTACAAAATCTTCAGTTCCTTCTGGTAACGCTAATATAGGTGTATTAGTTAATTTTTGCTTAAGAATTCTAAATGCTTCTTCTTGGTTTGGTCCCCATTCAAACTTAATGGATTTACAGGTTAACTTAGTTAAAGGAATGGCTATTCTAGAAAAATCTTGAATAAATCTTCTATAATAACCGGCCAATCCTAAGAAACTTCTAACCTCGGTTGGTGACTCAGGGGTTTTCCATTTGGTAATCGCCTCGATTTTTGTTGGATCCACATGAATTCCTTCATGATTAACTAAGTGTCCAAGAAACTGTACCTGTTCTAACCAAAACTCGCACTTGGAAAATTTTGCACAAAGCTTTTCCTTTCTTAATAGACTTAGAAGTGCGTGCAAATGTTGTGCATGATCCTCTTTACTCTTAGAGTAAACGAGAATATCATCTATGAAGACAATTATGAATTTATCCAAATATGGCTTACATATTCGGTTCATCATGTCCATAAATGCGGCTGGGGCATTGGTTAAACCAAATGGCATGACAGTAAATTCATAATGGTCATACCTTGTTCTGAATGCGGTTTTAGGAACATCCTCTTCCTGTAGCTTTAATTGATGATATCCTGACCTTAAATCGATTTTAGAGAAAAATTGAGCTCCTTGCAGTTGATCAAACAGATCATCGATTCTCAGGAATGGGTACCGGTTCTTAATCGTGACTTTGTTCAATTCACGGTAATCAATGCACATACGCATTGATCCGTCCTTCTTTTTGACGAATATAATCGGTGCTCCCCATGGTGATGAGCTTGGTTGTATGAATCCTTTTTCCAACAATTCATCTAATTGTTTCTTCAGTTCTTGAATTTTCTGCGGGTGCCAACCGGTAAGGTGCTTTAGCAATCGGTGCTGTTCCTGGTAACAGGTGAATTCTGAATTCAACGTTTCTATCTGGCGGTAGTCCTGGTAATTCTTATGGAAAGACATCTAAAAACTGAGACACTACTGGAATGTCCTTTAGTTCATTTCCTTTAGTGTTAGTGATTATAGAAATCAAATACACTATAGACCCTTTTCTTATATAACTTGCAGTTTTCATCACATAGATGAATTTCGTGGAACTAGATGGCTTATCTCCTTTAATTGTGATCGTTTTACCTTTATTGTGAATTTACTTGAATTGACTTTTGATCACATAAAATACTGGCTTTATTGGCTATTAACCAATCCATTCCTAATACAATATCAAATCCTGCCAGATTCATGGGATACAGATTTGCCCTAAACTTTTGATTTAAAATTTATATTCTTGATCCCTGCAAGATTTCAGAAATCCTAACAGTTTATCCATTAGCTGTCTCTACTAGACATTCTTGTGGTAGTTTAGTTAATGACTTATTTAAAAGTTTGCAAAACGAAGTATTAATAAAACTTTGGTTTGCACCAGAGTCAAATAATACTTTAGCAAAAACATCATTAACTAAAAACTTACCAGTTATTACGTCTAGAATCATCTTGGCTTCATCTGCAGTCAGAACAAATGCTCTAGCATTTTTAGTGTTCTTGTTGTTCGCAGCTGGAGCCAATTTCGGACAGTTCGGCTTGATATGACCTTTTTTCTCCACAGTTGTAGCATAGTCCATTACTGGATCTTCTCCTGCAATCTTCTTCCTTGTGTCCTGGCATTTTGCAGAAATTACAAAGAGTAGAGCATTTTCCCGAATGTTTTTTCTTGCAGACCTTGCAGAATGGTGCAGAGGTAGAACCCATATTCCTATGGTTGTAATTCCTAGAACGGAATTCTTGAGTAAGCCTTTGGGTTAGATTTCTCCTCTGGTCTTCTTCTCTAGTACGGATTAATTCATCTGTCAAGGTATTCGCTAGTTCTACTGCTTCTTCTATAGTTTGAGGTCTAGCTACCTTGACTACATGCCTAATCTCTCCAATTAATCCCCAGATGTAACGGGAGATTAATACTGGTTCAGGTGATGCAAGGGTTGGTACTACATATTCAAAGAATGTAGTAGTATACCCCTTACTATCTACCCCTGTCATCCTAAGGTTTAGAAACTTGTTAACTATCTGTTCCTTTTCATTGGGAGGGCAGAATTTCCTTTCTACCATATTTTTAAATTCCTCCCATTCCATGTTATATACCCTATCACTTCCTTTTGACTGGAGGATAGTGTTCCACCATTCTAAGGCTCAATTTTTAAATAAATTAGAAGCAAACATTATCTTGTCTTCTTCAGCACACCTGCTTATTTTTAAAACAGCCTCAGTTTTCTCTATCCAGCGTCGGACTGCAATGGGTCCTTCCTTACCCGAGAATTCTATTGGTTTGCAGGACCAGAATTCTTTGTAAGAAGAATCATAAGGCATGGTCCTTCTTCTTTTGGGAATGGGCGCTTAAAGTACGGGTCCATTGTTCACGCTGTGTCCTGGTTCAATTGGTCGCTTACTGCTATGTTTACTTTTATTATTCGCTTCTTGAACCGTTTGAATAATAAATGGCATTGCATCTATGATTCCTTGTGCCACTATGTGTTGAACTACACTATTATCCATTTGGTTTCCATTGTTATTGATGTTCGGATTCTCATTAACCACGTTAATGTTACTCTGGTTATCGTTATTCAGATTTCCTTGATTTCCTTCGTCAGCCATCTGAATTTTAAAAATTTACCCCGTATTAATATCACAAAATAATATTTAATATAGTCAATCACATGACACGCATTTTTGCCAAAAGCGTCGATCATTCCGACTTTACTCTATTCATCTACTATGCATCTATTACACACCAGTACTGAAATAAAAATTACAATACCGACGGAAATAAAATTACACTAATAATAATAGGCATCCGTACACACATATTTTATTTTTATTTTATTATTATTATTACTACTACCGTTTCCTCCATCATCACGGATATGGATTCATCCAAAAATCCATATTGCGCTCGTCGTACTTCCAGACGAGTCGCTCTCCCACCTGCCTCATTCGTTCACTACTTTCTAGAATTTCCTCACCAAATGTCCTAACTTGTTGTACGTTTTCTGCACTCATTGGGGGTGCAGGTTCTAGGACTGGGTTCGGAATCTGGGGTGCGGGTTCCTGGTGTGGGGGTGTAGGTGCCTGAAATCGGTAAGGATCTTCTAAAATCTCCCTAATGTATTCATCATGGTAATAGGGATCTAAGGGATCCATACCTGGGTAGGCTCCTAAGTTCTGCATGGGTGTGTCTTCATGTATCGGGTAACGTTGCACATAGTCCCTAACATCATCCCACCAAGGATCGTAATTTGGGTCTAGGGGGTTAGGTGCTGGTACCCTAGGGATTTCTTCTGGATTGAAGTCATGCATCTCTACTTGGTTTTCAGAGTTTTCTATCTCCATGGGTTCGTCAGGGATTGGTGGCTGTGGTTGGGGTGCTATTATTTGCTCCAGATTAGGGTCAGTTGCAGTAGTGGCTAGGATGTGAATGTTGGCTATACCCCTATTTATCATATCCTGGGCATAGGCATCTGTTTCTCTTTTAGCTGCTGCTAGTACCCTATGTTCTTGTATCTTTTTCATACGCTTCCTACGTTCGTGTGCCCCTCGACTAAACCATCCCCTCTTTTTCTGAGGAAATGGCTCCTCGGACTGAGCCTTAAACACAAAGATTCATTCTTCCGTATCAGCAGAGTACCCTGAGAGGGCAGGCTGAGAAGAGGAGATGCCTTCGCTTTTAGGCGAACCAGACAATTGACGATACGCGTCAGATGGTCCTTGGTAGCTCATACTGTAAACTAATAAATAGTCAAATAACACACAACAATAAAATACAATTATGCACGTATTTCCGTAATTTATTTCCTAACAAATTGAATTTTGATGTCAGCAGAACACTTCTGTGGCTGAATCAGTGGCTTAGCTCTGATACCACCTTCTGTCGCAAGCCCCGATCCCAAATCCCCGAAAACGGGCGGCCGCGAGCCAATTTCGGTGCTATCGCGTATTGTCTAATTTGGCAGCGGAAATTTTCATCAGGACCGTAGTTAGGAAATATTGATCAGAGTAAAATAACACATTTTCATAACATTAAACAAATGGGTTAAAATCCAAGTCCATAGTACACACGTTTTCATAGGAATAAATCATATTTTATTTAATAAAAACATCTATTTATTTTAGGTAACTTTATTTCCACTTTTCCAAGCCTTCAGTGCTGTCCAGCTGGCTTCTATTTGGCTTTCACAGTTTGTTACCTGAAACGCATTTTAAAAACATTTGTTAGTGGAAAATACTGGTGAGTGAATCCCAGTTTAATCAAGTTTAGGTAAAACCCAGAGTACAGTATTGAGGGCGATCTCGCAATTATATGGTACTGTCGAACCCGACTTGTGGAAATGTTACTCCTTGGCCAGGCGGTAACAAATTTTGTATACAAAACCCCAACATACTCATGATAATTGTATTCTTACAAATACTCAATAACTATTATTCGCATGGAAACGTATTTAAGGTTTTGTAAAAATAGTTAACAAAAGGTTTACAAAAAGTGGATCAACTCACACTGCTGTCTTAGATTTTCCGTAAAGGTTTCCTGGTGACAATCTATAATTTACACAAATGCACACGCGTTAGTATAATAACCCATTTTAACATTAGTAATACCCTCCCCGAGACGGCATTCCAACGACTACGTCGGGAAGAACCACGACAGCCGTTACGGAACCCTAGATCAATCGGGCAGCGTATCTAATACGTATCCAAGGGTTATAATACTTACAATGGAGCAGAACTTCGCTATTTAGGGGGGTATAATACCCGCTTATGTTGCCTAATCTTCAGAATTGAGAGAGAGAGAGAGATTTCGATATTGAACGATTTCTGAATGAAACCCGATGGCCTGCTTATATAGTGCTGATTTCTCACTTTGTCGCAGCCCGCGTAAATGTAAGCTAAGGCTTACACGGCCCGCGTCAAACCAAGTCAACGTGTAGCTGGGCTGGGTCATCACATAGGTCTGCCGAGTGTTAGGCCACGTTGCCGCACCGGGCTTTGCCAGGTTTTTAAGTTCACGCGGCCCGCGTAAGGGTTAAGGGTCCTTTACTCGGCCCGCCTCAACTTTAAAAATTCAGTTTTTTATTATTTTTAATACTATTTAATGTATTTGGGGTCCGTTTTCGCGTATGGGGTGTATTTTGGGACATTTTGAGATATTTTAAAATATATTAGGGTATCGGATATAATTTGAGGGTGTCGGTTTTATTGAGGGTTGTTATACAGTTTCATCTAGCCTTTCTTGTACTTTCTTTGATGTAGGCCGACCGCGAGTATTTTGCTGGACGATCGGTGGTTTCTTGGTTAACGATTTCGGGGTGAAGACCGCTTTTATCTTTGAAAGCAAACTCTTTTGCTGAACGGGGGGCTTCACCTCTAAATGTTGCCGCACATTATTGAGCTCTGCCACAACATCGACTTCCTCATCTACCAGTTTACATGGGAGCAAGTCAAGCTTACGCCAGAATACATCTACATCGTTGAGTTGTATCATACGCCCTGCACAGTGATGAGGCTGTCGTGGGCCACTCAAAAATAATAACCTAACTTTACCTATAGACAGGGTAAGTCGGGTGTCGAATCCACGAGGAGCATGTTGTTAGTGTTACAAGTTTTGTTTGTAAATTTTACTAAACTAACTGATGATTAATATAAAACTGATATGAAATTAAAAACACATGAAACAAGTTGCAATTAAGAAAAGATTGAGTTGTAACAAACAATGATGAAGAAAGGTGATCACTCCGGGATTCAGATTCTGTAATTACTAATAACCTAGTTCTGATTTTATTGGATGCTATTAATTGAATAGTAAATCTGTCACATCTACCAATTACCTATGCAGTTCAAAATCTTAATATTAATTGATCAGAGAAATATTAAAACAAACATTCATAGGAATCATTCAATCAACAAAAGCATAATTGGATTCAAAACATGATTATAACTCTGACTGCCACTCAGGATTTGTCTGTCACACAAATTATATAATCACGCAAATAGTCGGCTGTCACCCAACTACAAATCAAATCTCAATACAAAACAGAAACTAGAATTAAAAGTGTCTCACAAGAATCATTCACCCGAAGTGTCCACGAGAGATTTAGCCGCTCATGATGGTTGGTTGATCATCGATAGCTGAATCTATGGTTGAATACATCTTCCGTTTCGTCCCCCTCTAGGTCTCGTGTGGTGGTTGTCGAAGTCCCCCTCTACTTGATGACGATAATTATGTTATGTGTTTCCTATTCGGCCCAATCCAAAGAGTCCACAACTCTCGGCCCACTTAAACAACTTGATTTGTGATGATGTATCAGATCGATAAAAGCCCACACTATTGATGATGATTCTTTTTTTTTTAGAAAACAAAGCCTCCAATATAGATAATGATGGATGATGATGTTTGAGACTTATGTTTCTTCTTTCAATAAAAATAATCGTGTCCTCTATGGCGGCTACCCTTGTGAATCTTATTATTTTCTGTTGAGATCCTTTTTCCACAAACCAAAAGCCTCAAGTGATGAATGATGATGTCAGACTCTTGAACCAAGTCCCCTCACGTGATCTTTGATTGAAGTCAGCCGTGATGATGACCTTGACTTTTGATTAAAAATCCTCCAATCAAAGAAGTTGGCTCATGATGTTGTTGTTATGTATGCGTGTGATCCTCATGCTGCCAAAGTCCACGTGATTTGCTTTGTATATTTCAACCGTAAGCTACGAGTTAAGACCGTAGCTTACGTTCTAGACTTGCTGTTGTTGTTCCATACCTGTCCGTATGCTACACTAGATAACCTGTAAGCTACGTTTCATCCTTTGGCCCCTCAACTTCATTGTATCGTATTTCTTATGCTTCCATGCTAAATCTTCGACCCGAAACCTCTATCGAATGGTGTGATTTGCTTGATTATGGTTCCGTGTTTGTTCCGTTCGTCACTAAGCGTTCTAATTTAACCGAATTAATCGTTTAACCTGTAAAACCACAAACACACGTAGTGAACATATTCCACACATATTATCACGTAAATGGTAATAAATCACACGAAATACGCACATTAACACTAAGGTTTCACACTCTCCATCACATCCCCACACTTATCCTTGATTGTCCTCAAGCAACCATTACAACGTTACTCACCTTATTAACAAATCACCATTAAATCCCTTACCGAATTAACAATTTAAGGTCCAAAGTCATACCCGTCCCATAGACTGACACAATCGAGGTTGACAATCTGACAAGTGATACGCATTTAAAACAACTTAAGACTTGACTAACTAAAACTAACATGCTTATGATACTACACACATGCCACACGCCCCTCACAAGAATCACTCCTCTCGGTTTAATCAAGACTAGCGTGTAATGTGCTAGTATATAATTCGCTCAATACCAAATATGCGACTTTGTAATCATAAGATTGTATGGCAATCATACCACCACTGTATCATCTAACATGGCACATATCAAAAGGACTTTTGGGTTTTGGGTTAAAGGTAAAGGTAAGGGATTTTTTTTTTTTTTTGCTTTTTTTTTATATTTAGATGGCGAACACAAATGAAGATACCAAACCATGACAACTTATTCACAATAACACTAACACTTGGGTGATTTTCGACCCATTTATTTAACACGAACATAACAACGATTTTTTTTTCTTTTTGCTTTCTTTTCTCTTTTTTTTTCTTTTTCTTCTTTTTTTCAACAATTATCTAACATGTACTTGTCATTCATGGTTGGTAATCAACGGGTCAAACAAGGTGCAACAAACCAAAGGTATAAGTCTCAACATGGTTAACTAAGGTGGGTGGATAAACAATCAACAACTAACACAATGGAAGGGATCCTAATGCCTTTATCATTTATATGCATACGCTAAAGCACAGTCTCGGTACGTATCAAACCATACAAGTTCTAACACAAAGCAACATATGGCCTACTCTCAGCAAATGAACATTTATTGCATTTCAACTAACAATCTAGTAGGCTCAAGTATCTCACCGAACAAAAGGAAATTGGGTTACCGACACGTAGCATGTGTAATTCCTAAAGCATGTTACCCCTAGTTAGACATCTCTTCTCAATTATTCTTTTAAAAAAAAACTGTCAGAAATACTCTCATGAAACTTAAAAGGACAACCATGACTAGGGATCTAAACTAGTTTACTACCGGCAAGGAACCTATTAGTGATCGAAACATTCGGTTTTCGTATCCATTTAGTTCACTTAAGGAGATGAAATTCTTTAAAATTTTCGAAATTTTCAATTTTTTTTTGTTTTTCATCGTTTTCAATCACTTTCAACCTCTTTCAAACTCTTATCCAAACCTTTCCCTTCCTGGGTTTCCATATCCCCACACTTGGGCGACATTGTCCCCAATGTAAAGTGCTTCTAAAACAAAACCTGGGAATACAACCAAACCATCCCATGAGCGACCGTTCCTAACACAAAAGACATAAACACATTCCCTAACATATAAATAATTTAACACCACCAAATACGCAAATAGAAATGCAATAATAAAAAGTGGAACAGACTCCCCTGGTTTAAAGCGAAGACTCCTCATGCGTCTTGTTCCCCCACGACCGTATAGCATTTCATTCGCGGCCGTGTCCAACAAGTACTCGGGCCAATCTCTACGATTATTGTTCAGATCATCCCCGTCCAAATGGAGATTGAGTATGGACAGTTTTGACTGAACTCTAATCCGCGCATCGTCCGCAACTGCAACTAGAACGTATTGGGACTTCACCAAACATCCTCACACTTGGACCATTGCACCCGTAGAGATTAATAACCTGGTAACCTGCCACAATACTCAAACAAAAACAAAACAAAACAAATATACACTACTCTACATCCTCGGGCTGCCTCCCGAGAGCGCTAAATTTATAGGTCTTCAGCCAGACCATACCTGATATGCTCAAGGTGGTTTAAATGGCATCTCTCGTGCAAAGAACACTTGTGCTGGTGAATGGTTAGTATCCCACTGCCATCCTTCACTCCATATGGCATCCAAATGATCCGGGTTGTCGAAATCTATCGACTGTGAGAATTCACCCTTAATTTTCCTCGTGGGCTTCTTCTTTTCCTTCAACTGTGAGAACTCACCCATATTCACCTCAAGTGATCTCTTCTTGGATTTGGTTACATCCTTTGGTGACTCATTTTCTAACTTGACTGATCTCTTTTTGTTTCTCTTCTTGAGCCACCAAGGTGATTTGACCACTTTATCCTTCACGATCTTTTCATCCTTTGACCTGTCAATCATAGCAACACTCTCTTTCGGGACATCGTCACACATTGGAGAATGGCTCTTGTTAGTAACAAAAGACCATGGACAAGTATTTGTAAGAGAATAATCAAAAGAATGTGAAAGAAAATCAACAGAAAGCTTACGGCTCCCGTAGGTCATATCAACTGTACCATTCCTGCAACTGATTTGAGCAGCTGCAGTGGCCAAGAACGGTCTACCAAGTATCATTCTCGGTTGTTCCTTCTCTAAATACGGCTCAACATCCAACACAACAAAATCTTATGGGTAATAAAAATCACCTACCTTGACAGTCAATCCCTTCAAAATCCCCCGGGGCCTCTTTCGTGAGTATTCAGCTAACACCATAGAAGCATTAACCTGTTGCAATGGACCCAATTCATACCTGTCATAAACATACCCTAGAAGAACACTCACTCTAGCTCCAAAATCCAATAAAGCGTTATCCGTCTTGAAATCCCCAAGTTGGATTGGGATAAGCGGTTCTCCTAACTCTCCATCATTCTCCAATCTAACATCCTCAACCATACCAACTGTAGCAATGGAAATATTCTCTTTGAACCCTGAAGCAACATCATCAACCATTACTATTACCGGAGTTACTTCCTCAACTGGCATTTCTTCTAATGTCTCCAACCTCTCAGTTTTTCTTTCTAAAAATTCATTAAACTGGTCAGTTAGCTGTCCATTCTACTGGGCAAGTGATTCATTGATCTGCTGTTGCTCATCGAAAGACTGGTAGATTTCCTTTAAACGCTTGACGATGGTGTTGATTACTTCTAATATCTTATCTACCTCATTTGAGGAGTTTTTAGCGAGACCTACTTGATCACGTTCTTGAAAATAATCACTGCCCTCGTAACCATACTCTTCTAAGAAATTTGAATTTGGGTTACGATTGTGCCTGTCTCTGCGTTTATCGGATTGATTGTAGTTTTGATATCCTCTGGAGCCATAATCCGGTTGGTAGTACCCTTGTTCAGAATGTGGACAATCTTGAGCCCAGTGATAATAGCTCCCGCAACATGAGCATGGGTCATAATCAAATTTCGATGCCATTATTTCTGCACAAATAACAAACTACAGTAGTACTGAACAAACAAAAAAATAAAAAATAAAAACTAACTAGAAAGAAAAAAAAAGAACAAATATTTTTGGATTTTTTTAATGCAAAACGAAAACAAACAAACAAACAAAAGTAAACTACCACTAACCGCACTAGCTCCCCGGCAACGACGCCATTTTGATGAGGCTGTCGTGGGCCACTCAAAAATAATAACCTAACTTTACCTATAGACAGGGTAAGTCGGGTGTCGAATCCACGAGGAGCATGTTGTTAGTGTTACAAGTTTTGTTTGTAAATTTTACTAAACTAACTGATGATTAATATAAAACTGATATGAAATTAAAAACACATGAAACAAGTTGCAATTAAGAAAAGATTGAGTTGTAACAAACAATGATGAAGAAAGGTGATCACTCCGGGATTCAGATTCTGTATTTACTAATAACCTAGTTCTGATTTTAATGGATGCTGTTAATTGAATAGTAAATCTGTCACATCTACCAATTACCTATGCAGTTCAAAATCTTAATATTAATTGATCAGAGAAATATTAAAACAAACATTCATAGGAATCATTCAATCAACAAAAGCATAATTGGATTCAAAACATGATTATAACTCTGACTGCCACTCAGGATTTGTCTGTCACACAAATTATATAATCACGCAAATAGCCGGCTGTCACCCAACTACAAATTAAATCTCAATACAAAACAAAAACTAGAATTAAAAGTGTCTCACAAGAATCATTCACCCGAAGTGTCCACGAGAGATTTAGCCGCTCATGATGATTGGTTGATGATCGATAGCTGAATCTATGGCTGAATACATCTTCCGTTTCGTCCCCCTCTAGGTCTCGTGTGGTGGCTGTCGAAGTCCCCCTCTACTTGATGACGATAATTATGTTATGTGTTTCCTATTCGGCCCAATCCAAAGAGTCCACAACTCTCGGCCCACTTAAACAACTTGATTTGTGATGATGTATCAGATCGATAAAAGCCCACACTATTGATGATGATTCTTTTTTTTAGAAAACAAAGCCTCCAATATAGATAATGATGGATGATGATGTTTGAGACTTATGTTTCTTCTTTCAATAAAAATAACCGTGTCCTCTACGGCGGCTACCCTTGTGAATCTTATTATTTTCTGTTGAGATCCTTTTTCCACAAACTAAAACCCTCAAGTGATGAATGATGATGTCAGACTCTTGAACCAAGTCCCCTCACGTGATCTTTGATTGAAGTCAGCCGTGATGATGACCTTGACTTTTGATTAAAAATCCTCCAATCAAAGAAGTTGGCTCATGATGATGTTGTTGTTATGTATGCGTGTGATCCTCATGCTGCCAAAGTCCACGTGGTTTGCTTTGTATATTTCAACCGTAAGCTACGAGTTAAGACCGTAGCTTACGTTCTAGACTTGCTGTTGTTGTTCCATACATGTCCATATGCTACACTAGATAACCCGTAAGCTACGTTTCATCCTTTGGCCCCTCAACTTCATTGTATCGTATTTCTTATGCTTCCATGCTAAATCTTCGACCCAAAACCTCTACCGAATGGTGTGATTTGCTTGATTATGGTTCCGTGCTTGTTCCAGTCGTCACTAAGCGTTCTAATTTAACCGAATTAAGCGTTTAACCTGTAAAACCACAAACACACGTAGTGAACATATTCCACACATATTATCACGTAAATGGTAATAAATCACACGAAATACGGACATTAACACTAAGGTTTCACACTCTCCATCACACGGTTAAGTTTATACGGTGTGAGAAACAGCTAAATCGTACTAAATAACAAACGGTTTGTAGTTTTAATATTTTTTACCTGTACATTTGTAGTTTTCCAGCCTACAAGCACATGACAATCCACAGCTAAGCCACATATGGCAACCACCTGATGCGTTAAGTTTCCGCAACACATCCAGCTTCCTTAGTAGCTCTACTGCCAGCAAATCAAGTGCTGTATGGGAAACCCTTCCCCGTAGGTTGTCCAACAGTGGGTGTCTGTGGTGGTTCATCGTTTTTTCGATGCTCTCGGGGAAACTTTTTTGTATTTCATCGTACTGAGTTTCAACTATATCAATGACGCATCTTGATATTCGCTCCAATGAACTCCCGCGCGTAACGTATCTTTTTAAATTTGCATGCTGGCTCTCAACTCTGTTGGTGGTGCGCTGACCAAAGTTGCGACACTTATCGGTCCACGCATAAACGAACATTTCTTTATAGTCTTTGAGCCAGTTTTCGTAGACGTAATCAAAGACACCTGCAAAAATAAAATAATGAAATGTAAAGGCGTGTGTAAAATATAATAGATTGAGTGAGTCATTTGTTGAAGGAACACTTACTTTCTCGGTTGGCAACCACGAGTCGGTTATACAGTTTCTCCAAGCTGTACTTGTACATGGGCTCTGAAGCAGATTCGCACACTCTCCGCCAGTACGACATAAATTTCCCCCAATCTTCTTTATTGAACCCTTTCTTGCAATGTCTACATATATTTTGTTCGATGTGAAACTGGCATAGAAGCCTAGATGCGTTCGGGAATACTTTAGCACACGCGTTAATTAGGGCAAGCTCTCTATCCATGACTATCACACGCGGCATCATACATTCATGCAAAACTGACCTGGTCCGCTCAAGCACCCACACGTAGTTATCCCTTCGTTCTTTGCAAATAACAGCATGTGCGATACAAAAAGACTTGTTGGTCGACGTCAAACCCACAACCTGGACAAATGGCATGTTGTAGATGTTTGTTTTGTAGGTCGCGTCGATAAACATCACGTGCGGGAATGCATGCCACATAGTGATTGAATAAGGATGAACAAAGAAAATCTCTGTTACAACATCTGTTTTGGGTTCCTGTCGGGTGATGTAAATGAATCGGTTGTCATGCAACACGCTTTCCAGTGCCTGCATAGGCGTCTTTCCACCCATCAGTGTCGCTCTAATTTTTTGTACCGCATTTTGCACGTCTTTCTGAACATGCAGGCTGTCGGGGAACTGCTTTCTTAGGGTTTGAAATATGATACCTGGCTCCATGTTTTGAGCAGTTAGCTACTCTACTAGCTTGTATTCGGCTTCAGTAAATCTTCGCACAAAAGCGTGGCCCAACAGACTCGTCGCAGGTCCGTGGTTATGGTTCGCGTTGTCCACTTTTAACTCCCACGTGTCATTCGTCACGTCCCGGATGACGAGTAATGAAAATGGGCACCCGATTTTTTTGCTACCAGCTTTCCTAACTGTTGCTTTACTATGGTGCTCACCACTACGGTCGCACACAAGCCATACTATCCCAGTAGTACCGCTAATATTTTTCGATCGGCGGGTAACAATTACGTAACCATTCTCCTTTCCCGTTTCTTGTACCCAGTTTTTTAAATCAGTTAGAGACATGAAACGCTAAAAAAAAGTTACGTTAACAACAACAACAGCAACAACAGCAACAATAGCAACAACAACAACAACAATAATAATAATAATAATAATAATTATTATTATTATTATTATTATTATTATTACAACAACAACAACAACAATAATAATAATAATAATTATAATAATAACAACGACGACGACATCAATAATAATAATAATAATTATAATTATAATATTTTTAACAATAATAATAACAATAATAATAATAATATTAATAATAAAATAATAATAATAATTAAACAACAACAACAACAACAATAATAAAATAATAATAATAATAACAATAACAACAATAATAATAACAATAACAATGATAATAATAATAATAATAATAATAATAATAATAATAATAATAACAATAACAATAACAATATGATTCTAACAATAATAATTATTATAAAAATAATATAAATATTAATGTGATACCTCCTTTATTTGAAACGGATCGCCCGGGGCAGATGGTTTATAATCATCATACAGTGGTGTGTTACGGGGCTCATAACAGTATCCACCGTATTCTTCGTATCCACTGTAGCCTCCGTATCCACCGTATCCACCTTCACCCCATATCTATCGTATCCACTGTATCCACCTTCAATCCCGTATCCACCGTATCCACCTTCACCCCGTATCCACCTTAACCCCCGTATCTACCTTCACCCCTGTATCCGTAACCCGGACACGATTGCTGCGTCGGGTAATATGGTTCATCAACAGGTGCATTCTCAGCACCGTATCCACTTTGTTGCACGTACGGAGATTCATACCCGTATCCGTAATCCGGATACACTTGATGCGCCGGGTAATTTGTTTCATCAACAGGTGGAGTGTGAGTCTCGTTCAAGTCTGGCAACTGTGTTTTTTGATCAACAGGGACTCCAGATACAACCTTCTCCTCCTCATTGGCATCCTTTGCTCCCCATGTGTCGTTAGAATAGCGATTACCAAAATAATTCTCGTTCCAAAATGATGACATTTTAACAATATTGAACAAAAACAGAACAAATGATTTTTGTTTGCTATTGAAGAAGAAGATGAAAAACAGAATATGAGATGGATTCGAAGGGAAGCAGAGATGCATGGATAAATAGACTTTCAAATTTACTGAAATACGCAGCGTATAGCTCTCTACTCCCCGTATTGCTTTATTCACGTGCCTAGACAACATCGTATCAGTGTCAAATCAGACTGACATACGCTGCGTATTGATCCTTACGCAGCGTATGTCAGACTGATTTGACATGGTACTAGGTTTGACTGTCTGGTCGTGTACCTACCCCTTACATACGATGCGTATAGGTCTCTACGCAGCGTATGTAAACCCTAAGTGTGTAGATAGCCTGCTAAGGTGTGCAAATAGTAGTTCCATAAGTTATTATAATATATTAAATAAAAAAATAATAAAATCTATATTTTATTTTAAAAATAAAATTACTATTAATTGTATAATAACTAGTATTAAGGGCCCCCGCGTTGCGGGGGCGTCGAGGGGGGGGGGGATACACCGTGCCAAGTAGCACTGATGCTACACAACTACCAGCGATCAACAACATCAGAAAAAGCTCGTTAAAATAAAATAAATAAAAAGAAAAAATAACACCGAACGAAAAGCATACGTAAAATGGTTGAGCCACGTATGCCAGTCGCGACATGTTAATGCGAAGAGATAAGACTGAAATGTAAAAATAGAAAAGAATAACTAAGTCGATCTAATACCACGCGTGTTGCGACGAACCTGTCAAACAGGGGAAAAATAGACGCATTGTGAGGGTCCTGTCAAACAGAAAAAAATAGTCGGAAAAACTTTGAAACACACACGTACGTTACGGCGTGTTTACTCGGAAAAAGTATAACAAACGTAAAACGAAAAAATTGGAAAAGATGAAAAATACATGGATCAAAGTTGAAAATAAAAAATGTGTTTGGGTTAAATTGCAAGAGATGAAAACTTTTGGGTTAAAAATAAAAAAAAAAAACAAAAAGGTTAAAATGCTAAAAATAAAACCTTTGGGTTACAAGTGAAAAATCAACAAATTTTTTTGAAAGACTCCCCATGCTTAAGGTACAAGCCTTAATGCACAAACATTTTGTTAATTTATAATATGGTAATATAAAATATAATATAATATTGTTATTAGTAGTTTTCCAAAACCAAGAAATGATCTCTGATGATCATTTTTTAAAGCTAATATCACAACACAAATGATGTTTTTTCTTGGAACCACACTTTGACGTTTCATCATCCCATGCAACTACAATCATTCAATAAAAAGACCCCAATTTTGCTGCATATAAATAACCCCAACTACGTACATACAGCAGCAGCATCCTTAATATTCTCAACTCATTTAGATTAGTGACATCTTTTAACTTCAAACATCAATGGGGAATTGGTTTTCAAGGGTCCATCAAGATATTCAAAATATGGCTGGGAGAGTGTCACGTGGTCTGGAAAATGCACTTGATGTGGTTGCTTCCTTTAACTGGGACCTTGCTATGAGTGTGGTGTCAGTCATCTTTCCATACATTGTTGCCAATGTTTCCCAGGTGGGTTTGCTTTTAGCTCCTCCGGGTATGTTTCCGGTTGGTTTAGCTGCTACTTTGTTAATGGCTCTTGTGGTTTTTGTTGGGATCGCCATTGGGTTTATTGTAACCGAAACTGATAAAAATCAGTCGTTGAAATCCAAGTCTGAATGAAAAAGTGTTTGGATATACTATGTAATGTTCGTGTTTATCTGGATTGAAATGAAGATTACTCTAGTATTGTTTTGCTATTTATCTTGTTTTATAATGTTTTATGCATCGCTTAAATAGGTTTTATTTATAATAATCCAATTATTTATACATATTAATACCAACTTTGATATGGATTACATTTTTAACCGGTTGAAGACTTGAACATGTAATATGTGTCAAAAACTGATTTAAAACTTATTTGTTTAAAAAAAACAACAGATCTTTTTATAATACTAGTAATATTCTTTTATACAATCCGACATTTTACCTTTATAATAAACTAGAACAAGCGTGTACATATGCACACGCCACACGTATATATATTGTTGCAAAAACGTGTATGTCCGGACACGCTAACCGGCCCACGCCAGACCGCCCCAGACCCAACACGAGAGAGATAAATCAGTCTAACTCAGTGACAAGGCGATTGACGCTTAGGATAGGATTCGAACCTGCAACCGTATGCTTATTGTTGCAACCACCTATATGTATGGGGCCTAGAACAAGTGGGTATGCACGCGAGCGTGCGCGCATATATATATATATATATATATATATATATATATATATATATATATATGGGTCCGGGACAACAATAAGAAAACCTGTGGTTAATGAGAAAATAAAAAAGTCCATACCAAATATATGATAGTAGTACTGCATACATTTAGCATGGTATATTGCATATATGTATTAAAAAGTTTTAGTTTTTTCATAAAGTGAAGTTTTTCCAATGAATCTTACCGTATGTGTGTTTTTATGAAACACGGGTGTTATAAAAACAAGACTAGAAAGAAGCTAGGTCAAGAAAGAAATAACAATAGAACAAAGAATAGAAAACGCAAAAGCCATTTGGGCATTGAGATTACAATGTGGGATTATACCCCAAAGACCAATCTACGTGTTTTAGTTTCGTCCTATTTTTAATCCCGGCTAAAAAATCTCTTTGGGGTCAGCTGACTCAGGTCATTGCTGAAAACGACGGTCAGTGGATTGTTTCAGGAGATTAGTGGGTTGTTTCAGGAGATTTTAACGCGGTTCGATACAGAGAAGAGAAAAGGAATTGTGCCTTCAAACAGGCCTGCTCGAACAACTTCAATGCTTTCATTTTTGATGCTAGCCTGCTGGAATATAATATGAGAGGGAGGAAATTCACGTGTATTTCGGGTAATGGCAGAAAACTCAGTAAGCTCGATAGATTTCTTGTTAATCCAGAATTTTTCAACTGTTGGCCAGAAGCGAAGGTTGAAGCGGTTCCATGTGTGTTGTCGGACCATTCTCCGATAATCCTGTCTACCGTTTCTTGTAATTTCGAGGCGAAACCATTTAGGATTTTTGACTCTTGGTTGGGTAAGCCAGGCTTTGAAGAAGTTGTCAAGGAGGCCTTGAATAGTTCCTGTGAGCATAGCGGTCTGGCCGATACCGTTCTTTTGAGGAAGCTGGGTAAAGTTAGGCACAAAGTGAAAGAATGGAGGGATGAGATGCTGAAAAATAGCTCTGCGGAGGCTGCGGCGGCCTTGGCCGACCTTGAAGCGGTGGAGATGGCTATGGAAGCCAGGGAATAAAGTGAAGAAGAACAGTGGATTTTATTGGAAAGTAGGAAGATTCTGCTGGAAGAGGAAAATCGGAAATGTAGTGATCTTAAACAAAGGTCAAGGCTTCGGTGGGTGAAGGATGGAGATGAGAACTCGAGGTTCTTCCATGCGATGATTAATGGGAGGAAAGCCTCTAATGTTATTCATGGGCTTGTTATTAATGGGGAGTGGGTTTCTAAGCCGTCATTGGTTAAAAAGGAGGTCTTGGGTTTTTTCAAAAAAAAAATTCGTTGAACCGTGTGAGAGGCGGCCATTTTTGTTGTGTCAGGATATTAACAAGATATCGCCAGCTGATGGTATTGCTCTGGAAGCTCGGTTTTCTGCTGCTGAAATAAAGGCGGCCGTGTTCGAATGCGGCGATGATAGGGCCCCGGGCCCAGATGGTATAAATTTCCGCTTCGTTAAACATTTTTGGTCAAGTCTCGAGGCTGATTTTTGTAATATTTTGGCTGAGTTTTTTGAGTTTGGAAAGATTAATATGGGCTGCGGTTCGTCCTTCATTGCTTTAATCCCGAAAACTAACGATCCGCTCGGTTTGAAGGATTACCGACCGATTAGTTTGGTCGGTATTATTAACAAAGTCATCTCAAAGATTTTGGCTAATCGGCTCAAGAAGGTTATGGATTCTATTATTTCTCCCACCCAGTCCGCTTTCATTAGCGGAAGGTATATTTTAGACGGGCCGCTTATTGTGAATGAAATCCTGAGGTGGTCTAAGAAAGCGAAAAAGAAGGTTTTTTTCCTAAAGATAGATTTTGAGAAGGCGTGTGATAACGTCAACTGGCTTTTTGTGATTGACATTTTGAGCCAAATGGGCTTCTCGAGTAGATGGTGCAAGTGGATTAAGGGTATTATTTCTTCGGCGAGGGCGTCGGTCTTGGTCAACGGCGCTCCTACTTTTGAGTTTGAATGCCATAAAGGGATGCGTCAAGGGGATCCGATTTCTCCGTTCTTATTTGTCGTAGTAATGGAGGCTCTGTCTTATATGATCAACAAGGCGTGTGGTCTTGGTATTGTTCGCGGCGTTGAACTTCCTGAAGACGGTCCTTCAGTTTCTCATCTTTTTTTTGCGGATGATGCTATCATTATGGGGGAGTGGGATGCCGAGAACATAAAAAACGTGGTTAGGATATTGAAATGTTTCCATCTATGTTCGGGGTTGAGTATAAACTTTGGTAAGTCCAATCTTTTTGGAGTTGGAGTGGATCGTGCAGAAATGGAGGAAATGGCGGCTATGATTGGGTGCAAAGCAGATTCGTTCCCCTGTAAGTATCTCGGTCTTACTATCGGAGCCAATATGAACCGGGTCGGTAACTGGAGACCGGTTTTTGATGTCTTCGAGAAAAGGCTCTCGAGGTGGAAAGCCTCGTGTCTTTCTTTTGGAGGTAGAGTTACTCTAATCAGGTCGGTTTTTGAATCCCTCCCAACGTATTTTTTTTCTCTCTATCGTGCCCCGGTGAAAGTAGTAGAGGATTTGGAAAGATTGATTAGGAGGTTTTTGTGGGGAGGGTCTTCCTTGGATAAAAAGCTCCATTGGGTAACATGGGAGAGGATTGCTTCGCCTAGAGATATGGGAGGTTTGGGCCTTCATAGCCTGAAGGATATTAATACGGCTTTACTTTCGAAGTGGGGTTGGAGATTCAAAACGGAAGTTAACAATCTATGGGTTAGGGTGATAAAGGCTATCCATATGGGAGGGTCCGGTTGGGATTTTCTACCCTCCAAAAAGTCTATCGGTGGTTCATGGAATAGTATCGTTTCTGTTCTTTAGAAACCGATTGCGGGGGAGTGTCAGCTGAGAAGTTTGCTTAGAGGAGTGGTTAGAAAAGGTGATAATATTTTATTTTGGCTTGACTCATGGTTATTCGACGTTCCGTTGCGTGAGAAGTTTCCGGCCCTCTTCCAGCTTGAAATTGTCAAGACTTGCAGTGTTCGAGATAGATTATATGGAGAAGGCTTGTGGCTGTGGAAACACGACTTAGATTCAGAATCGGAAATAGAGGAGTGGAGTTTACTCGAGTTGGCTTTAGGTTCGGTCTCTTTATCGGATGCTAACGACAAGTGGAAATGGGTTGGTAATGGCTCAGATACATTTTCGGTGGCTGCAGTTAAAAGGCATATCATTCTTGAAAAAGACTTCAGCAGTAGGTATGTTATAAAATGGTGCAAATGGGTTCCGCTTAAATGTAGTTTTTTTCGCTTGGCGGGCAGAAATGAATAAGATTCCTACGGTCGAAGCCTTAGCTTAGAGGGGGGTTCAGGTTAAAGATGATGGCTGCAGTTTCTGCAACGAAGGCACGGACTCGGTTTCTCATATTTTCACGGCTTGTCCGTTGGCTTTGGGGTTGTGGGAAAAAATAAGCTTTTGGTGTCGCGTCAGGAATTTTTTCGTGTTCTCCTTTAGAGATTTGATGGAGCTGTATTCGATCGGAGACAGAAGCAAGTCGGAAAGAGACGTGTTACACGGGATCATCATCTCAGCTTGCTGGATTTTATGGAAGGCTAGGAACAATCGGCGTTTTAACGGGATAAATCGGAATGTAGAAGATATTTTTAGCGAGGTTCGGGCCACTAGCTTTCTCTGGTGTAATCATAGGCTGAAAAAAGGGATGTTAAAGTGGGCGGATTGGTGTAAATTTGTAAATATGTAGTTTGGTCGTGTGTTTTGGTCGGCCCGGTTTTCGGGCTCGGCGATTTCTAATGAAGTTCACCTTTCAAAAAAAATAAAATCCAAAAAGGTAATTGTCTTGGCTACTTTGGATAGATTTGATGTTTAATTACTGAATGTTTTGTCATTCATCACTTTTCAAATAAACAGTAGTGTAGCCAAAATAATTGTATGGAAAAAAGAATTTTCTGAGGCTACTCGGTATGGTGATGGATCATCCTTGGAGGATGATCCGCCACGTAGGCTCCACGTCATCATCCTCCCAAGGATGGTCCATCCTCCAAAACTAGAGGGCATGGTAAGATGGTCCTAGTCATCATCCTCCATCACTTTTTATGTTTTTTTTTATTTTTTTTAGTCTTCTATTTTTTTTTTAACATTTAACAAATATACTAACAAAATATTTTCATTAATATTAAAACCACATTACATAAACATAAAAAAAAAAAACATAAAGTTAATAAAAAAAAACATAAGACTAAAAAAAAAACATAGACTTAAATAATATTATGCTTCTTCATGATGTCGTTTTGAAGTTTTTTCAACATCGAACGTTTCGGCTCGGGTTCGTCCTCGACATTCATCATCATTATTTCCCATTCCTTGAGCCGAATTTTTTCATCGGAAATTCGGATTTTCTCATTCGACAACCGCACCTTCTCGCGTAACTTTTCTTGCTCTACACGAGCTTTTTCTTCCGCGACCCGGTCCTTCGCCTTCGTCTTTTGGGCCGTGACGTCATTGTACACTTTTAAGTCGAGAAACTTCGCCAAAACCTTTGCCCAAAACCCTTCACCCGATTGGTTATTACCTATAAAAAACACAATATATAGAGTGTTAAGTAAATAAATAAACCTTAAAAAAAACAAACTTTAAAAGAATTAAAAAAACCCACTGTTAAAGTAAATTAAAAAAACAAATTCTATAAAAAACAAACAAAAAAACCCACTGTTAAAAGAATTAAAACAAAACAAAACAATTTTCTAAAAGAATTAAAAAAAAAACGAAATGTGAAGTAAAAAAAAAAAAAAACAAAACAAATTAAACTTATAAAAAAATACGAACCTCTAATCGGGTTGTCAGACGTGCCAATGTAGGCCTTGGCTAAGGCTTCTTCTTCGATTGTCGTCCACTTTTGCCCCTTTGCTTTGGACGGTTCATCACCCACCACTTTCTTGCCTTTGTTTCGTTTTCCTTTTCCTTTAGGCGGTTGGGTTTCGGGAACAACCTCCACATCGTCGTCGGGTTCGGATTGTTGAAAGGATTGCGTCGGGATCGGTTGGGGTTGAACGGGTGGTGTCGGGTTCGGTTGGAAATTATAAGCACCCCGCATCATCATTTGTTGAAGGGCTTGATTTTGAGAAAATTTAGCGAATTGGTTTGGCGAGTGTTGGAATGATGCAAACGCATTTGATGAGTATTGCGAGAATTGGTTCGGTTCTAACGTCGGATAATATCCCGGACCCGAGAAAACATTAGGTTGGGTCGGGTTGATGGGAGTCGTCGGGTTATACGGATTGTTCGGGTTGTTCGGGTCGCTCGGGTTGTTGAAAGGATCCATGCTAAAGTATAAGGTTTATAAAAGTGGAAGAAGATTTATAAAAATTATGTGAGAGAGGGATGAGATGTTGTGGTTAGTTTGGTGAATGAAAGTGAAAATGGAATTGAAATTTATAAATAATAATAATATTACCGTTAGTTTTTGAAAAAAAAATTGAATTTTTTTTTTTATTTAACGGTCACTTTTTGATTGGGCCCCACCACTTATGGATCGTCGCAAACGTCTAGCATCGGACGGGGAGGACGGGACGCGGCGGGGGGGGGGGGGGCGGCACGGTGTTTGGACCGTCACCGACCCAGGATGATCCGGGGACGAACCCCATGCCGACAAGCCTGAGATTTTGTAACACGGGGTTATGAAAGACTAATATTCACAAGTTTCAAGGCGGAATTAGGTCCATCTTCTAAGCCTAATTCATGATAAGTCTATATATATTCAATATATCTCGGTATTACTTTTTATTATAAAAGACAACCATTTTAATTCAAAATACAGTTTAAAATAAACATGCTTCAATCTATGCAAAAAAACCCCTCGCCTACGCTTCTCATTCACTTGATAATGTATGACCCTAAGCTTCCATCCTTGTCAAACACACATGACAAGCAAAAGCTAATTGAATAAATGCAAAACAAAAGCAAGCCAACAATTGAAACAACTTGGTGTGAGTACAAAACATGTCGCTCAGTGTATCTTACACCCATCTATAGTGTAACGTATACAGTCACTAGGGAGTATGTAAAAAATACCAATGGACGTATTCTACGCCACTTGCATGGCTATTTCTTTTGCAATCGTTTGATATTCCAAGTTCTTGCATAAAAATAATCTTTACACTACTTGTAACTATAATAATAAGGGAAAAAGGGTAACATACATGTTACTTACCTCGACCACAATGTACGGCTTACGCATTTTATGATTCCAATCAGTTATAGAAATTGGTCACACTACTTATGAAAAAATATCCACTACATACGGGTCACACATTTTATAATTCAAATTTCTATCAATTCAACATCAATAAGTCTTGAATCTTATACAACTTGATCAAATCTCGCAACAAGATTTACACAGATAACATAGTATGGTATGGTATGGTAACACCCCGACCCCGCTAGGGCTGACGTGTCACTCTTACAAATATCAAAACTAAAAACCAATCCATAACATTAAATAAAAGATCCTAATTACATTTATGACATTACTGAAATAAAGAAAAGCTTTTGATACAAAATGCCTCTATTATACCAATAATGAATTACCTTTGCCTGCCTTTGATATTATAGTCCGAGAATCTCCAATGTTAGCGACAAACAAACGATTACCTACCAAGACTGCAGTTGAAGCAGTAGAACCATCATCACTCGAGTTATCCTTTTAAGACTCAAAAAAATCTGAGTCGGTTCCTTGATAAGTTTCACCTGCAACCCGGTTCCAGGTTAACAAACTACTTATAATATTTTTCTACAGAATAATAGGGAATGGTTTTCATGAATAGGGACTCACTTAGCGCCATTTTAGTGTTTGTCATGAATTGAGGGTGCACCATGAGGTTGTTAAAACGATTTTGCTTCAAATACTCGGCTGCATGCATGGTTGTAAAAATCCCGACTAGTCTCCGATTAATCATTAATCGTAGCTTTACCGATTAATGGCCGATTAATAGCTAGGCAGTCAATGGTGGTCCTATTATGGCCAAATTTTGGCTAGATGTTGGCCACATTTTGAACAAACCATATAAATTTCTTCCAATTACTTAAAAAATAGGTTAATGAGGGGTTAAAACATGTCTACTTTAAAAAAACTACATAAAAATGTGTGTGTGTATATGTAACTAAAAATTACATATAAAAATCTCAATCCGATTAATTCCGATTAATCCCTATTAATCCCGATTAATCGCTAGTCGGTACCCCACCGCCCGACTAGCGCCTAGCGATTCTTACAACACTGGCTGCACGTGAACCACCATGGCCTATACAAACATATATATTGTGTATTCAGAACAAATGATGAAAAGTTTCTTTTTTGTTAATAAAAATGTCTGTTATATGAACCGAAAAATAATATAACCGTCAAATATCCCAAATAGGCAGACGGTCTGCCCATTGATCTTGCAAGTTTTGACATCAAAGAAGTCTTCCATGGTTGCTCTTTTTCCTCTGAAACTTGAGAAACCAGAGCTCAATCTTCCATCTTCAAAACTTGCATTTATTTACACCAACTTCACTAATTTGTCATTCCCACCCATGATCATATTCAACGCAACCAAAACATATAAGTCGGTATAACAAAACAGGATGTACAAATGCCATATTATGAACTAACTCTTAAAGCATCTCCACACACCTATTTACCTAGGTATCCACATAAAAGTAAATATGATCAAAGTTACAAACACACCAGCTTTCACGTATTCATTATGGCAAGGTAACTGGGTTAGATTACACAAGTAAATTTGCAAATTTATTTTAAGGTTTTTTTCTTTCTAAATAATGGATCAAAAGTAGAAGATGCACCTCAAACCTACACGTTAAAAGAAATTGAACGATTCAGAAAAAAATTTTGCTTGACTAAGCTACAGTAGAATATCAAATTAATAACATGATAACCAGCCAAATGACATAAAAGTCGTACAAAATAGATTAAAAGGAAAACTTTTCTTACCAAGAGATTTAAACAATCAAAACATTAGCAATTAATTATTAACTTACAGTTGCAAGTTCAAAGTTGGTAGTCAAGTCTCCATATCTGGCACTCAATGTAAACGTTCACCTAGCAAAAGGGTGGACCAGAAAATTCTAGCCTGAACATAGTTTCATCATTATTAATTAATAAAAGTTTTCTAGTAAAACAATAAAAAAATACTATACAAGGAATGTTATAGCAACCTGGTTTTCATGGGAAGCCAAAATGGAGCACCATCAATGTACACTGCACACTTAACATAAAGCTTTTTGTCATTGACACCATTACCTATATCCACTGCATATTATAACAAACACATGATATAAAATAAGTTATGGAATTGTTCAGAATTCATTTCCTCGTGCCTAGAAAACAACATGATGGAAGCATATTATGATTATGACTACATCATTTCCCATATTGATCGAAATATGCTCCACGTCCATTAGTTTCAAAATCCTCTCTAAACGAAAATAAAAGCATGAAGGAGTGCTTGAAAACATGTTTCCACCAGAAGCATTTGATTGACCAACACATGCTAGAGTACTCTGTCAGAAATGGAGCAGCCTGTACAAAAGCTGATGCTGTTGAAAACGAATTGACTTCGCCAATTATAACTAATATCTATCACTTTGATATTCATTTGTCTTACATATGTCAAGCATGTTCATTCAAACAACAAATAGCCAACCAAAAGCCTAATGACAGTGGCACGTTAGATTTATGTAACTAAATTCAAGTTAGAAAAGTGAAGTACTTACCTTTTGTCGGTTGTTTAGATAGAGTTGTTGCCGGAACCAAACTTTTTGGAATAACTGCGACAGTCAATGGTAACCCAGTTGTAAAGTGTCACACAATTTCAAAAAAATGGTAAGATTAGATACAGGGCCGGCTCAACCGTTTTGGTAGCCCAAAGCCAACTAAAAGTTCGGGGCCCTTTTCCAACATGTAAACTTCAGTAAAGAATTCCATAGTGATTTTGTTTCAGCTTTTAGTTTTTATTTCTTTTGACTTTTAAAATAACCAGATTCATACTTATGGATTCTATTCGACATTATCATTATAAATTGGAGCAATTAACAAAGTATACCATTAACAGATTTCAATCAAGACCTTTAAAACTGGCAGATTAATTTCAATTAGAGCACTTAACTATTTTGAATCAGAAACTAGCAACATAATTTCAATTGATATTAAAAACATTAGAGCACTCAATAACTCAAAATCTAGCAAAGAAAATGGACAAACTTTAAAGTGTACCATAATATTGAATCAGATGCCTTCAAATCTTCGATTTCGAATCAGAGGGACAGAGCCGAGGGTCTTCATTTTTCTATGATTTGGTTCGAATGCGAAGAATTGCAGAGTTTAGAGAACATGAATAGAAGATTATTTTATTTTCCAACACTGAATACGCTATCAACTTCTTTAAACTCTAGTAAATCCATCCGTTGCTGCAATTAATTTTCGTAATAATTACCTAGCAACAGCAAGCCAGCGATTTTGATTGATGATTGCGATGATTTTGGAATTGACATATTGGTGGTCGATTGATTTTGGAACAGGGAAAGGGAAACACGCGTGAGCCAGACAATGATTGTTCTCCCGTTTGTATTCTAGGTCATAGAAATGGGCTAAAACCTAAGATATATTAAGAAACGTGGAGGCCCTGATGGATTGGTGGCCTAAAGCCCTAGCTTTAGAAAAATTGGGCTTGGGCCGGCCCTGATTAGATACCACCTATACAGCTACTTTGCTTAAACACTTTTGAACTATCTTCAATTAAATCGGCTAACTATGATGCTAACCAGTTTGATTGGCAATCAAATTGGTGGTTAAACCAAATTAAAAAAAACAAAACTACATGAAATGGTGGTAAGTCACCTGACTCACCTCATCTTAGTCATCCCATTGCCTTTGATTAGTTTTTTTATACAAAATATAATAATAATTCTAATACCAAGACCAGGTGGAACCACAGTAAGATTACGATAACCAAAACCCTAATAGGAACAAAAGCTAAAATCAGAGCTCAAATCTATACTATATATGAACAAAATCGGAGCTCCAAAGAGAATGATGCAGCAATGAAGGTAAATACTTTATCTTAAGTTAAAACAAAGTGTAAATAAATGAATAATAGATAAATACGAAATTGTTTAAAGATAGGGATTACCAGATAAGATTGGAGCAAGGCAACACAAGACGTTAAAGAGCATCAAATTCATTTTCATATTGATGAAAAATAATCTGAATGAAATGATTGAAAAACATATTAGTCATTATAAGTTTAGAACAAAAGGAAAGAATGATGGCATACATAGTAAAGGGCCTATTGAAATGTCAACCATTTAATACGTATTCATTCCAATTGAACAATTAGTTAAAAATGTTTGAATAATGAAGCATTAATTCATAAAGGTGCAAGATAACTGGTATCAACAATTTTAATAAACTAACTAAATCTAACAATATAATGCATAAAAAGTCCCAAGTAAACTACAAAATATAAATCAGTTTAAACATAAAATTTAACATATTAAACATAATCAAACGGTGAGCTTTAGGTTTCTAAACATATTAAACAAAAAAAGTGCATGAATATTGAAAATTATTGGTTTATAAAACAGGATACCAATAGTAATCATCAAAACTGAAATCAGTGCTTATTTTGTGGACTACTGGGTACTAAAAAATTATACACCATATAATCAATCCTCAATAGAAACCGGGGATCTATAATTAACAAAAATATATAATAAATAACAAACTAATTGTGTTGAGATATGATCATTGATTGCAAATGACAGAGAAAGCAAATGGATGAAGCCATGAAAAAAAACCCTAGATACAGTAAGTTAAAAGAGGTAATCAAATTGAACGTGTAGATATAGAAAACATAAAGTTTTGAAGAGAATTTAGGGTTTGTGATGGGATTCTTAAGAATCGAATAGGAAAAGGAAAAGATTAACAAGAAAAATCATAGGTGGAATGAAATTAACAACATACCTTCAATTATCAAAGATGAATCGATGAAGAACAGATGAAGCAAAACTGCGATGGTGGGATTTAGGGTTTGGGAGAAGTTAGGTTGTGATTTGTCGCTGTGTCGACGGATCGAATTCGTATTATTGATGAGGATTCAAAGAAGAATTTTTGCAATTGATAGTGGGGATTGAAAGAAGGATGGATTGGAAACATGCGGCTGTTAGGGTTTCTTGTGATAATAGATAATATATAGGGTCCGAGTACATGGGTGTTTGGGTTGCTCAAAACGGGATCCGCGTGAAGGAAAAAACCCAGCTCATTTTCCCGCCAAAATGAATTCTGAGAAGCCCTAAGAACACGCCACATCAGCCCAAATTCTTTCATTTATTATATATAATAGATAATAGATATATTAACTCCACGCACAGAAACATAATTCAAATTCAAATACACACACCAATCAAACACAAACTCACACACAGTACACACACATCACTTTTTCTCACATACATCACACACAATTATCCTTTCAAACACACACACATCACACATACTTACCCACACATATCACGTTCATACACAAACAAGCTCATACAACACCCACCAAATATATATACACGCATCGTACACACATTTAAACTCACACAACACATGACATACCCACACACACACACACACACACGCTTGCATACACACATAACCAACATTCAACACCCGCTAATACACACAAGATAACACACATATAAACACAAATCCGACACACACACCCACGGGCGCATACCTTGACACAAAAACATACATCCATAAACACACATTTACATATACCATGTACACTTACTAATCAAAATTTACTCACGCATACACCTTCAACGCGACACACAACGTAACAACCACATACACACGGCAAACGTCACCAACATGTAAGTCAGCAAAATCAAACTAAAACAAACCCCAAGCCCTTGATCGCCGGATAGAACCTGCCCTTAACCCAAATCGGAAGTCTTTAGCCAAAACATATTAAAACTAGGGTGGTTTGGTTGTCTACCTTATAGATCGAAACAACGAGCGCCATGGTGCTAGAAGATAGAGATGGTTGCGGTGCTCCTTATGGCGGTTACGTTGTTTGCGAGGGGTCAATGCGGTGGCATAGCGGCGGTATACGGTGGTTTACATTGGCAAAAAGGGCACGGCTTAATGGTGGTTGATCGTGGATCGGATAACACGTTTGATAGAACTGATGGTGGTGGTGATATGCGGTGGTTGTGATGACAATCCTTGAGCGAGGGTACGGCGTGACAGAAAACTTGAGAGGAAACGAGGTATGAGGCAGTAATGGTTTGCGACGGTTTCCAATTAAAACGTATGAAGGCACAGCTGTTTATAGTAATTCAATATTTCTATTGATTTAATTTTTTAATTATCCAACATGGCCCCTTAGGTTTGAGGCAATATCCACACTCAACCCTATAATTTGCATTACGACATTTATAAATACAAAACTGTTGGAGATCATTTATTAAATATACTTGTTTATCAATGATCATTCAATCGATATATCTAATTCAATTAAAAACTTGCAAAATAAATGGACATTTAATATTCTTGGAATTTCAAAATTCTGTGTATTACAAGTATAGTATAATATTGCAATTTGCAACATTGTTCTGTTTATCAATTAAGTACCTTGTTTTGGTATCTGAAAAGGCTTTTGTCCGTAATTAGGCCTACTAAAGATATGTTTATCAATTAAGTACCTTGTTTTGGCATCTGAAAAGGCTTTTGTCTGTAATTAGGTCTACTAAAGTAACATTCATATGGTTAGTTTGGATGTACAACTCATTCATAACTTCATTTGTATTTTCCCTTTTTTATCTTGCTATTTTTTGGTTCTAACAATTCGATAGTTAGCTAATATGTGTGGCCCCAAACTCGAGACACCCATAAGTTGGGTTCAAGGATCAAAACATAGTTCTTAATCCTGATAAAGGTTATGCATATGCAACAGAAACACACCAAATTATCTAATATATCAAATCTTCAAGTTTAACATAACAATTAAAGTAATAACATGTTGACTGTGGTCTTTAGGATGCTAGACTTCAAGATATTCTTTGATCTATGCCTGGTGACTTCCCATCAAGCATTAATACATGTTTAACCGAACATGCATGCTAAAACATTCAACTACCTTGAGTGACTTATAGTTTAGGTTAAAAATATCGAGTTATCCTCTAAGTAAAATCTTTTAATAAACCGTGAAAAATTATACTAAATATCAATCATGCACCTTACATAAATCGTCAATATAGACATAAAAAAATACGAAGCAAACTTCACTATTAATTGCTTGCCCCAAAGCCAAGCCGGTTTATACCAACACAAGACTCCATCATTAATATATGTCATGTCTTAGAGTTCTCATGATCCATTAATACATTTCTAACAGATACTACACATCAAAATCTCTAGCAACAAATGCTAGCCATTAACAAATTATCAGCGGTCATCAATTATCTACATTTAACATTGATCATAAACATGTGACACCCGACATAAGCATCTAATAGCTAACAGTCACAACAAATAATTCCAACATTAACATACGGGGTAGCATGCATATTAACCCAAAATAGTAAAGAAAAAAGTGTGGGGGGGGGGGGTGGATCTAGAACTCACTTGGGAGTTAGCTTCTTTACGGTTTACAACATACATTCTGACCTTTGAACACTTAGTCAACTGGTCAAAGATTCACATGAACCATATCGACTTTTCATATACATTAAGCCCTACACTTTTAATAGTTTTCACATCAACACATGTGAATACTTAGACTATTCGCATGAATTCTGTATGCGAATACTTAAACTATTTGCATGAATCACTTATGTGAATAATTAAACTACTTCCATGAATTCCTTATACAAATACATAATTATGTGAAAACTTAGTTTTCACGTGTACATAGTTTATGCTAAGTATATGATGTGTGTAAAATGCAACATATAAATTACATCAAAAGAGGCATAAAACTAACCTTTTTTTAGTACCAATGTTGGAAAAAGTGTGCTTTTGTCTTCCTTTTGTATTTTTAGGATTAAATGAGCGTAAATGAACAAAAGGAACAAATATGCAGCCAAATCTAACATAAATACAAGAAAATGAATAAACGTGGCATGCCCGACCCCTCGACAACATCTTCCCAAGCAAAAACAAGATAACAGAAGGCTGACCATGGCCCCGTGCCCAGCGGACACGGGGGCGTGGCCAAGTGTCTTTTAACACCCTTCTAATTATTATCCGAATTTAATAAAATATGCATATTTTTAAACCCAAATACTTCACTTCATTAAAAGTACTAAATAGAAGTGTTCAAAGTGATCACTTACTAGTTAACTATTAACTAGTTTAAACATTCCCAAAAACGATTAGTTAATTGTTTACATGATAAACATTGTCTACAACAAGGTTAATTAAACGCAGAAGCTTCAAAATGTTGTGTTCGATTCTTGATAACGCGCTTGATCACCATCCGGATTATGTTCCACTTCACCTAGTATCAAAACCACATCAAATGTTAGTTTTGATATTGTTAGAATGGGAATAAACAAGTTCTGAACTCAAATACTGAAAACGAAACAAAAATTCTGCAAGTTGGGGCTGTCGCGCCCCGCGACAGATACCGGGTTAGCCTTCGCGGTCCGCCACTGCCGTCGCGTCGTGCGACGATGTTTCAAGTTTGGTGTTGCATGACACGACACCCTATTTTTCACAGCCTGTTGCTTGATTTGAGCTGCAGAATTCCCAGCTTTTGAATTTGGCACAATTCAACTACAAACATTCATAACTTTTAATCCGAGAGTCCGTTTTAGATGATTCTTTTTCCTATGCGTCCGTAATACAATTACTTATGCGTCTATCATAATCCTTGTATCAAAATAGAATGTACGGGCTGGAAGTCTAAAATTGCATAATGTATTTATTTGACCCGTATAGATTTTGTGCTAATTTATCCACTAACAAGTTTTATGAACGTAAGGCGTATTTACCCTAACATCTTGGGCTTATAATCACCAGCGTTTCATTACCAAATCTATGGTTTCACGCTCTTGTGATCCGTCTTCGTCAAATGCTATTCAAAACACAATTTTACTACTAATCAACAATTATTCAACCCGTTTGGCTCATTTACGGAATCCTCCGTTTCTAATGACTACCAAACGCTTCCTAATCCATTTTCAAATCATTCAATCAAGCAGTGAACAATTTCACTTCGACTAATACCAATCTTTATATTAAAACGCAACTATGAACAATTGAAATATCTAATTTGCATATTGTAACGAAACAAGTTACATACCTTCAAAGCACACCCTTCAAACGTGCGTCACCACCGGCTTGTCCACTAGACGCTCTGGTTTCCTTTCCTATAGAGTTCAACCATAACATGTTTAGAACTCTTTTCTTAACATATATCGCATAGTTTGCCGAAACATTACAAATATGCGTTTTAACTCGAATTTCAGTTTTAAGCTTTCTTTAAGGCATTTTTACAAACACTTTAAGGGCAGTATTTTACACAATTCATTATCAAGTTCATGACTTGTTATATGGCCAAAATTAACATCAATCGGATAATTACATATAAATTTCAACATCAATAATTCAGAAATTACTTCCTATGAATCAGATTACACTAGAATAACAACCAAAATCCTAGTGTTTATCAAGTTCCCACAAAACCCACTAATCACCTTCATTGGTGTTCATGGAATTCACAGAAATTAAGCATGATTTCACATATAATTATCTAGGGTTCACTCCTAGACACAATACTATTCCTATTCCATCCATATTACATTCATGCAACCACGAATTTTGAATTCTCTAAATTCATCCAGAAATCCAAGTAGAGATTTCTATAAAATTAACATACCTTATGACCCCCTTACAGTGGAGATCACCAATCTAAGCTCGAATTTCGTTTTGGAACAGATCTTTGCCTTCAATTTGTGAGTTTTGTGTGATTTAGGGTTTTGAAGAAGAGCTTTTGGTCGCCCCCTCTGTTAATCGACCAGACACATACATTAGTGTGTGTTTGGTGTTTAAAACTTGTTTTTAATAATCTTAGTTTCAGTTTTAACACCTTTGGTCCCTCCATTATCATTAAGTTCTTCTTTAAGGTGTTTTAACCCTCTAGCAAGTTATTACAAGACTCATGACTAACTGGGTTATTTATTCCTAGTTAGTTTATTCTTGTTTATTTTATACTTTATAATTCTAGTACAAAGTTTTATATTTTCGGGGTGTTACAAGTCCACCCCCCTTAAAAAGGTTTCGTCCCCGAAACCAGAGTACGTACCGAATAGTGTAGGGTAGAGACGCCGCATCTCCTCTTCAGATTCCCATGTTGTATCCGAACCCTTTCTATGCTCCCACTTGATCTTAACCTGATCAATCTTCTTATTTCGCAGGTCTTTAATCTTCCGATCTAGAATTTCGATTGGCCTTACCGCATAATTAAGGCTATTGTCCACCTCGATGTCATCATAGCGGATATAAGCCGTTTCCTCCGCTAAGCACTTTCGGAGTTGGGACACATGAAACGTGCCATGAATTCCACTCAATTCGTCCGGTAATTCAAGGCGATATGCAACCTTGCCAACCTGCTCGATAATTTTAAACTGCCCGATAAACCTCGGGCTTAGTTTCCCTCTTTTCCTGAATCGGATAACGCCCTTCCATGGGGAAACTTTTAACATAACCATGTCACCCACCTAAAATTCAATCGGTTTTCGTCTTTTGTCGGCATAAGACTTTTGTCTGTCTTGGGCCGCTTTCAAATGAGCTCGTACCACGTCGATTTTCTCATTAGTGGCTTAAACTACATCTTTATGGGCCAGTTCTCGCGGACCCACTTCACCCCAACACACCGGGGTTCTACATTTCCTACCGTATAGCATCTCGTACGGAGCCATACCGATGCTTGCATGTTAACTATTATTATATGAAAATTCGGCCAATGGTAGATAAACATCCCAACTTCCCCCAAAGTCGATGATACACGCCCGTAGCATATCTTCTAGTGTTTGTATCGTTCTCTCACTCTGTCCATCCATCTGAGGATGGTATGCAGTGCTGATAAAAAGTTTTGTTCCCATCTGTTCCTAGAAATTTCGGCAGAAGTGTGAAGTAAACCGGGTATCCCTGTCCGACACAATAGACACTGGTACCCCATGACGTGCCACTATCTCGTTCATATATACCTCAGACATCTTTTCCGAAGTATATGTCTCACGTATAGGTATAAAGTGAGCACTCTTCGTCAATCTATCCACAACCACCCATATAGCATTGAATCCTCGGTTTGTCCTAGGCGGTTTGGTCAACAGGTCTATGGTGATATATTCCCATTTCCAAACTGGAATTTCCAATGGTTGCATTTTCGATACGGTTTTTGGTGTTCCGCCTTGACTTGTAAACAAGTCAAGCACTTCTCTACATACTTTACAACATCCCTCTTCATTCCGGGCCACCAATAGTTTTGCTTTAGATCGTTATACATCTTGGTTGCACCCAGATGGATAGAATAATGGGATTTATGAGCTTCATCGAGTAGAAGCGTCTTGACTCCACATGAATTTGGGACCCATATTCTTCCGAATCGAGTCTTCAACCCGCTGTTACCATCCGCCAAATCCTTCAACTGACCGACTATCCTTTCCTTTTTCAAGTTTTCCTCTTTTATCGCCTCGGCTTGTGCTTCTCGGATACGTTCAAGTAAACCCGAGGTTACTACAACCTGCATCGACCGCACTCGTATTGGGACATAGTCCGATTTCCTGCTCAAGGCATCCGCCACAACATTAGCCCTTCCGGGGTGGTAATGTATTTCGTAGTCATAGTCTTTTACCATTTCTAACCATCGTCTTTGTCGCATATTTAACTCCTTCTGATCGAAGAAGTATTTCAAGCTTTTGTGGTCAGTAAATATGGTGCACTTTACTCCGTATAAATAGTGCCTCCATATTTTTAACTCAAACACCACCGCCGCCAATTCGAGATCGTTCGTGGGATATTTCTTTTCATGCACCTTTAATTGCCTCGAGGCATAAGCTATTACTTTGCCTCGTTGCATTAAAACACATCCGACCCCTGAAAATGACGCATCTGAGTAGACTACCAAGTCTTCGACCCCGTCCGGCAACGTTAATACCAGAGCTTGAGTTAGCTTCTCTTTTAGCGTTTGGAACGCTCTTTCTTGTTCGACACCCCAAATGAATTTCTCCTCTTTCCGAGTTAATTTAGTTAACGGTGAAGCAATCTTGGAGAAATCTTGAATGAATCTCCTGTAATATCCCGCAAGCCCTAAGAAGCTTCTAATTTCCGAAGGATTCTTCGGAGGACTCCATCTCGACACTGCCTCTATCTTTGACGGGTCTACCAAAATTCCATTGGCACTTATGATGTGGCCAAGAAATTGTACCTCTCGTAACCAAAAGGCACACTTCGAAAATTTTGCATACAATTTCTCTAGTCTGAGTGTCTCTAACACCTCCTGTAAATGATGCGCATGATTCGCCTCATTTTTCGAATACACTAAGATATCGTCGATAAACACTATTACTGACTTATCCAACATTGGCTTGCAAACCCGGTTCATGAGGTCCATGAAAGCCGCGGGTGCATTTGTCAATCCGAATGACATTACGAGCAAATCGTAATGTCCGTACCGCGTACGAAAGGCCGTCTTCGGTACATCCTATTCTTTAACCTTTAACTGGTGGTATCCCGACCTAAGGTCGATTTTGGAAAACCAATTCGCACCTTGTAATTGGTCGAATAAATCGTTTATTCTCGGAAGCGGGTATCGATTCTTTACTGTGAGTTTGTTTAACTCCCGGTAATCGATACACATTCGCATGCTTCCGTCTTTCTTTTTCACGAATAGTACCGGAGCGCCCCAAGGAGACACACTCGGCCTTATAAACCCTTAATCGAGCAAGTCGTGAATCTGCGACATTAGTTCTTGTAACTCTGATGGCGCAAGTCGGTACGGCGCTTTAGCTACAAGTTTCGCGCCCGGAACCAATTCGATTCCGAACTCTACCTCCCGTTCAGGCGGTATTCCCGGTAAGTCTTCCGGAAACACATCTTCGTAGTCAAGTACCACCGGTACGTCTCCAATCTTTGGTGGTTCTTTCTCGGGTTCATTCGCATATATCATATGTCACACCCTGACTTTTGCGGAAGCGTATGATGTGTGACTTGTTTAATATCATTGCATTTAATCATAATAACAACTACATGATTAAAACGATGTTCATCCATTCATAAAATTTGAGTATTCCAAACACTGGTTATTTAAGTTTTAAAACACAACCTTCGGCTTGGTTACAAACCAACAAAAGTGGATGAAATCTAAACTTGAAGTCTACTTCTAGTTACGACACCCGCGCCCAAGATCCATCCTGTCACCTGAAATACATGTAATTTTGGAAAACATCAACAAAAGTTGAGCGAGTTCATGCGTTTTGTTTGAGTACTTGTAAACCTTTGAGAGACTCCTTTGTAAACAGGTATGAAAAGCTTGTATAAACATAAATGTTTGTTTTACAAGGATATTAAGGCATGTGAGGACATAGGGAGCACTCGTAATGAGTACGCATATACCCTTGTCGATTTTCCCTCGACTATGTCGATTTCCCTCGACTATGTCGAATTTCCCTTCGACTATGTCAATTTACCTTGATTATGTCAATTTCCCTTGACTATGTCGATTTCCCTCGACTGGGACACCGAAGCACTCAAGTGATCACATGAGGACCATGAGTGGGGCTCGGCCGTACCCGTTAGATCTAACCCTCGTCCCTAATTAAGTATTAATGGCATTTCAATATCTAGTCTATGCTCACATGATCTAGTATTTCATAGGCATTTCATACCGTTCAAGCATTTGCAACATGTATTTCACCCCCGAGAGTTATAAAACCAAAAACAGTTAAAGAAAAGGGGGAGCATGAACTCACTGTTTTGCGTCTTCAGTACTCGTAACTCAAATCTCGTCAGCAAACACGACTACCTACAATGTGCTAGGGTCTATGTCACACCCCGACCACGTAAAGCAACTAGACGTGGCGGAAACGTCGGGGAGTGTTGTAACATAATTATTGTTTCATAACCATGGCATAAATAAATTCTGTTTTATTGAATAAATGAACTCATTGTTTTAATACAATCAAATAAGTACAACTATGATCTTCCAAGTTTTAAAGTTGCAAAGGCACGAGTCCATCCTAAATGTAGCATGTATCAACAATCATTGCAAAGCAGTACCTGAAACATGTGTAAAAATAGGTACGTCAGCATAAAAATGCCTGTGAGATACATAGGTTTTGTGAAAATATGATTCATGACTTATGTTTAAGAAAATGTTTAGTCATGAACCTTGTAGTTTGCTTTGTTTTGTAAATCATTTGAAAAGCAATAAGATCAGATGATACGTATAAGTAAAAGAATAGTGTATGGTTAAATGAATAACTAAATAGAATGAGTTTGTATAAGAGAAGTTGTTTTGTAAAACAATGTCTTGTGAAAAGTATGGTATTTGTATAAAATGTTATATATCTCAAATTGAAATGATTCAGATAGCGATACAATATGTAATACCATACAAACACTTATATATAGGAAGTACCAGCGGCGTATCCACCATGCTTGTATCATATTACACACGCCATGTTACTTAATCACTTACTCAAACCAAACCAACAATGTAAGATGTCTATGTTTAAACCAATTGCCAAACGTATTGAATAATATGTCAAAATGTTTATGTCAAGATGTAAGTCATGTAATGTATAACCAATGTCAATAATGTTTATGTGTCCAATGTAAATCATGTAATGTGTAACCAATGGGATTTGTATAAATAAATGTAAGCTTAAACGAATAACCTTATAGTAGCATATTAAAAGTATACTTTGGATTTGTAAATAACATATTAAACTATGTTTTGGTTTCATAAATAACATATCAAAATATGCTTTGGGTTTCATAAATAACATATCAAAATATGCCTTGGATGTGATAAGTAACATATTAAACTATGTTTTGGTTTTGTAAATAACATATCAAAATATGCTTTGGATAATTAACAAAATATATGTTGGTTTTGTACAATACCACACATGAGAGTATATCAAATTATACTTTTGGGAGTATATCAAAATATACTTTAAAGGTGTGATTTAAGAATTCATTCAGACCTAGTGCATCAAACTACACCTTTGAGACTAAAAGGATACCACAAAGGCAATCCTTATTTGGATGGAGAAACAAATTGGTTTCAGACATTCCATGACAACAGGAATGGGGTGTCTAATCCTATAGCGCTATATCATACTACCAATCGGTCTGGTGAACATCAAATAAGTACAATTCAACATTTATTTTATGTTCTTTGAGAAATCAATGTTTAAACCATAGATAGTCATTTAGTTTGTCAAATGATAAGTAATAACATGTATAATCAATTATACTTTGAAATCATGAAAATAACAGATAGGTACACATGCTTCACCCCAAAACAGTTTGAAAACGGTAAAAGAGGGGTTCTATGTACTCACCTGAGATTGTTTAGAAGTCCTTGAGTAACAACCAAACAATGCTAGAGATCACGGAAATCAAACGGTACCTAAATATAGGTAACTACATTAATAAACCGGACCTAAATCGGAGGATTTAGATAGAATGGGGGTTCGTAAACCAAACGAGTATGGAGACTCGTGTCATATGGTTTAACAAAGCCTACATACTAAATGAAACCTAACCTAAGCTGCTTTCGACCCATCGCGACCCATTAAGGTAACTTATGCTACTTTAACGCGTCGTTCGTGTGAAACGCGTTCGGACTGCCTAACTAGCCCTATAACAAGTGTTATATGCCTAAACATGTTACATAATCAGTTATGTGACAAAAGTTTAGGTTACATATGCTTAATTACCAATTATACATGAAAAGGGTATTCTGGTAATTTACCTAAGGCATATAAACTACCTATCATACAACTACTTAACGAAGCGACCATAAAGTATAACCTCGGAAGGTTATTCCCTACCTACTATGGTCACCTAATGTATTTGGTCGGATCCTAATGATCGACCAAATGGGTCGGGTTCGAAGGTATAAGCGATTTATTAGATCGCTTACCCTTACGACCCTAGACAACGTGGTAATCAGTAGGCATAGTCACAAGGGACTATAACCATCGTGATTACAATCACGTTGCGAAGTTCAAACGAACTTCGCATTGACCATAAACTGGTCAACGCAGAAAGTCAAACAAAGTTTGACTTTCAGACTCGAAAAGCAATAAAAGAACAAAGGAATACTTACGAAGGGTCCCCGAATGCTAATTTCGATTCAAGTAGCTCAGGTATGAAACAATGGTTCCAACTTAGAGCTTCTCAAATCAAAATTCTTGTGGGTTTTGCAATTGAAGGCATGGGGTATTTATAGGATTCGTAGAGCCGTTAAGATCGTTCCTCGTTAACCGTGCTTTGATCTTGGCCATACACCTACAAACCCTGGTTTTCTAAAACCATTTGAGCCCATAGATTTCCCCAAAACCATGTGCAACAAGAGGAATGGACCAGATCTAATGTTTCTGAGTTTCTGCTGTCTGCAGACCGCTTGCGCACCGTAACACTCTCATTGTTGCGGTGCGCAAGGACCTAGTTTGGCAGATTGGCATATTTGGTTCCTTGTTGTGTAATAAGCTCATTTCCGACACGTTTAAGGCCCGTTAACCCCACTTCAAAGCTCTAAAATGAAGTTAAAGTATAGGGAACTTAAAATGTGTTTAAAAATATCTCGGGTGTCGGTTCGTTTGGCCGTACGACTGCGTTGTTCGGTTAATTACGACGGAATGCGCATAAGCGCGAAAAACGATCCAAATTGCGCGACGAATGGATTTTTCTTATGCCAAACACTAAAATAAAATATTTTAGTGCTTACATAAATTTTTGGATGTCCGGATGTATTCAGAACGTAAGTTATGCGCGAAAATGCAAACTTGTGCACTTTTTGACGCTTTTTGTCCCTGAATGACCCAAAAGTTTATTTTAGCACACCGAACACCTCAAAGCCTATTTCTAAGCTATCTAAAGGATATTTATGGTATTTTTAACTTATGGTCATGTTCCGGAATGTCTGTTACAGTTCAAATTGGCATAATTTCGCAGTTTGTCAAGTTTAGTCCCTGTAAGCGAATTAACTTGTTTTTGCCATACCAAAGCCTTCAAAACTTATTTCTAAGTTATGTAAAGGTTATTTAAGGTATGTTAAGCCTATTTCACTATTCCGGAGTGTTCGTTGGATTAAACTGGTTATATTTACGCATCAGAGCGCGTATAACCCTCCAGAAAGCGATTTAAAGCTTAAAATCGAACAAGAGTTGATATGTGCAAACGATACACATATTTTTACAAATCCCAAGTATGAAATACAATATTTAATTGGTTTGGAATTAGTTTGATGGTTGAAGTGACACAGGTGTTACAGTCTATTAGACGAGCGGGCCGTGCCTTGCCTTAGTATTCATGTTTTGAGTTACGTTTCTTTTATGTCTTTAACATTATCCAAAGTTACAATACTTCTCAAGTATTTATTTTCGTATTTCCTTCCCAAGGATGGGAGTATTTCATACATGTGTATTTGTATTCTCGTATTTGTAATCCCAAAATAATATATTTTCAAATCCCACTTCAGAAAATATATAAAACTTATTTTGTCCAAAAATAATGTATTTCAAGAAAATATATATTTTTCTCAAAAATCGTATATCTTCTAAATATTCTAAGAAAATATATTTTTACTTCCAAAAATAATATATTTTCTCTTTGTCGAAAATATGATATACTTTGTAATAATAACGAAAATCATATTTTCATTTCTTGTGTCCAAAATAATATTTACCAAAAACATATTTATAACGGTATTTTCCGGAATATTTTGTAAGTTACATTCTATCGTTCGATTCCGCAATATTATGTGTGTAACTTATATATGTATTCCTTGTGATTTTTGGTGTTATTTTGGATTGTAAATTCTTGGTATTTTGTTAATTTACATTATTTTAAATCCTAAAATAATATAACTAATGCACAAAATATACAAATAATCACACAATGTGTCCTTAATGTAAATATATATTCTAAATACATATTCACCCATTTTTATTTACAAGAACCAACCTCCAATGCTTGTATTTTTGTAACATGGTCTATGGCAAAGTTTTTATTGGAAACCATGGTTAAAACACACTTGTAAATATTTGTTTAGAAAATATTTTTCTAAGTGTTTATATTTTTAGAAAATTTTGCCATAGTTTCCCCTAAAAATGGAGGTGTCCATGCTATCAAAGCATATCATTTTCTTTTCAAAAATCATTACAAACAATCAACCATCAATTTACACTTACCAAGTGCTAAGACAAAGCTATGTACATAAAGATCATGAACTTGAGTTTTCATAAAAACTTGTAGTAACTTGGTAGTGGGTTTAGTTACCCTTTAAAGTGTGTTTATTTCTTTAAAAATCTCATTCTTGAAAGATTTAGGTGTTTACAACTTACTAGATGATTTTTTCGAAAATCATTCTTTTGAATTATTCTTGTAAACAAAGTGTTCTTATACTTTTTTTACACTAGAAACATGATTGGTTTTCTTTAAAACAGTGTTTATACAAATCTTGTTATTTAACTTGGTTCCTTTGGAAAACTATTTTAGAAATCATTCACTCACAAGACTTTTATCTTGTTTAAATCATCATCTTATGAAAACAACTTTTATCATTCAACTTCATGTAACATAAAGCATGATGATCTTGGTCTTTCACAAGATCACCACTTTAACTTACTAGATCATGTGTTTAATCACAATCTAGTAGGTTACTTATGATGTCTAGCATTACTAACACTAATAATAAATCACAAGAAGCAAACAATCATAAATCAACAAGATTTCATATGTTTATATGCTTATGTTAGAGATTTATGATTATGTCTTTTAATGTTCATCATGTTTAACAATGTTCATCACTTATTAACCAACTATATATGAAAGATCAAGAGATCATAAGAGTCTTACTACTAGCACAAGGCTAGGAAAGAACACTTGATGTTGATGATGACAAAGGTGGAGGATAATAGCAAGTGATGAAGGTCCTTCAAGATCCAAGACCACCAAGCTTCATTAATGACCTTCTTGCACCTTGTGTACACTTGAAATTGGAGGAACAAGACTTGACAATGGTGGTGGTGTGGGGTGCTTAGTTCGGCCGGGAATGGGGGGTAAGGGAGGAGAAGTGTGGTGTTGAGAAGTGTGGGTGAGAATGAGAGCTCTACTTCTTCTTGTAGTACACTACACAATCTAAGTAGATCTTTACAAATCCAAGCAAGATCATGCAAGATTTATGGAGATCTAGAGAAATCTTTGCAAGATCTTGGAAGATCATGGTGGGGTCATTGTGACCGTCCACTTATATGGGGGGGGGGGGGGTCTAAGTGTAACTTTTAACCATATAATTAGATTATGGTTCAATTTCAAGTGTTAGTTGCAAGTGTTATTTACTAGACATTTTTAGTGGGGGGTTATGATGTTCGGGTATCATAACTAGTTCAGAAACATTAAAACAATGCTTCTAGTAAAATTTTGGTGTTTCGGGTAATGTCCGGTTGTTTGGTTAGATACCAGTTCGTTAATGTGTCGAACTATTACATTTAGTGTTCTTTATGTACCCTTTTGTAACGATTTTAATCCCCGACACTTAGGAAAGCATTCAGGACCATTTTGCCATATTTTTGCATGTAATAAACTTGTTAAAAGGCTGAATTTTGCTGATTTATGCAGAATTCTGCACTTTATGTGGGTTTTAGGCACTTTCTGGCACTTTATCTATCACCTAGAAAAGCAGTTTTGTGGTCCTTACTTCCCAACACACTATACTAGTGTAATACGTAGTCTCTGGCTCATAGTGGGCCTCAAAACACTGTCTGTCTATGTACTAAACTTCGTCAGCATTTTAGTTTGTCTGGTAATGGTGCCAATTTTGTTCTGTGCATTATTAGAACTACATCGTGTTGCATGTAGCAACGATAAAAGTCTTGAAACATGAAATGCCATTATATGTATATAACAGTGATTAGAAATTCATTTGTCTTGTAAACTAGATCATGCACAGTTATTAAAGCACATATTACTGTTCAATTATTGTACGGAATGTACGGAAAAGTGACAGTTGTCACATCATAAACGCTCTACATCCATGCCTCATGAGCTTGTGGGCCTTCAACATCGAGCATATCATAGGATTGCCTCCTTTCTCGCCATAGATGGTAACGTGTTTTCCGCTCGGAGATGTTAGCTTTATCTACATCTAAAAACACACAACCTTCGCGTGGTGCCGGGATAACCAATCCATCCCGACCACCACTTGAAATTCTCCCAACGACATTGGGATCAAATCTATTGAGTATTCCTCGTCATCAATACTCAATATACAATCTTGACAAACGTCACACACTATGAAACTCTTGTTATCTCCTATTTCAACCTCTAAGGGCACATATAATTTTGGCAATTCAAATGAAGGATGTCGAATAAATCCATGTGAGACAAAGGATTTATTCGCACCCATATCAAATAATACACGTGCAGGAATCGAGTTTATTGCGAATATACATGAGACCACATCGGGTTCTGTTTTAGCTTCAGCTGCTGTTAGTTGGAAGGACCTGGCCTTCGCCTTTGAAGTTTCTGTTGGAGATTCTTTGGTGTCTTTCTTTCCAACTAAGTCTGGGAATTCGGACTTTTTGTGACCGGGCTGATAGCACTTGTAGCAAACTGAAACTTTACCCGGACATAGCGATGCGATGTGCCCCGTCTTCCCACATATGGGACACAGTTTATCTTTGAAGCGACACTCACCCTTGTGCCCCTTTCCACATACTTTGCAACTCGGCGATCCACCCTTCGCATCCGTCTTCTTCACCGACTCAGTCGTTCGAGCTTTGTTTGTAGGGCTCGGGTTAACTTCCACTACCCTTCGTTCACCCCGTTCTATTTGCTTTTTAAGTTCGCTTTCTCTCTCCTGAGCTGTATTTATGATCTCGGTGAGCGTCTCATACTTGGAAGGGGTCATGAACTCTCGGTACTCAGCACTTAACATATTATAATAATAATATATTTTCTGCTCCTCCGTAGTCACTAACTCATCACAGAACCTCAGCTTATCCATGAATATACCCGTGATTTTATCAATCGTTTCACCCCTTTACCTTAACTGGATGAACTCTTCCTTAATCCTGTTGATGACTGCCTTGGGACTGTGATGTTTAAGGAATGGTACCTTAAACTCGTCCCATGTCATGACCCTTGCCGATTCGGCTCCAATCTCTTTATTTTTGTTATCCCACCAGTCCTTGGCTTGACCCCTCAACTGACCCGTTCCATAAGCCACAAAATCACTCACGTCACAGTGGGTCCTTTCAAACACCCCTTCGACATCACTTAGCCATCTTTGGCATATTATCGGGTCAACCTCCCCGTTGTAAATTGGCGGTTTACACGCCATAAACTCCTTGTATGAACATCCCTTACGTTCTCCAGATTTTTCTTTCATAAGGTTGACATTGTCTTCCAACCTTTTAACTCGTTCTTCGACTAACAAATATCACTGTATTTTGAATTTTGTCTATGAAACCGGATAGACTACCCTCAATTTCCTTCCCCACTTCTTCGGCAATTATCTCTTTCATTTGTTCGGTGCCTGTCGACACCGGATCATTGTTACTCCTTTCCGTCATCTTGAAACTGAAATGTTCCCATCAATTATTAAACATTTCATTTATAACATAGCTTTATTTGCTTCGGTTTAGCCAAGTTCGTAACTTGCTTTGACCGTTCTCATTTAGTGCACTTTCCGGGTTTGAGTGTGTTAACACGCTCTTCCCGTGCACATTAATTCACATCTCTTTTCTCACATATGATAAGATCTACTATAATAATTAATTCTTACCGGATGATTGATCAAGCTTGAACCGAACACACTTTGTTGACAACCTTGAGCTCTGATTACCAACTTGTAACACCCTTCTAATTATTATCCGAATTTAATAAAATATGCATATTTTTAAACCCAAATACTTCACTTCATTAAAAGTACAAAATAGAAGTGTTCAAAGTGATCACTTACTAGTTAACTATTAACTAGTTTAAACATTCCCAAAAATGATTAGTTAATTGTTTACATCATATACATTGTCTACAATAAGGTTAATTAAACGCGGAAGCTTCAAAATGTTGTGTTCGGTTCTTGATAACGCGCTTGATCACCATCCGGATTAAGTTCCACTTCACCTAGTATCATAACCACATCAAATGTTAGTTTTGATATTGTTAGAATGGGAATAAACAAGTTCTGAACTCAAATACTGAAAACTAAACAAAAATTCTATAAGTTGTGGTTGTCGCGCCCCGCGACAGATACTGGGTTAGCCTTCGCGGCCCGCCACTGCCGTCGCGTCACGCGACGATGTTTCAAGTTTGGTTTCGCGTGACGCGACACCCTATTTTTCACAGCCTGTTGCTTGATTTGAGCTGCAGAATTCCCAGCTCTTGAATTTGGCACAATTCAACTTCAAACATTCATAACTTTTAATCCGAGAGTCCGTTTTAGATGATTCTTTTTCCTATGCGTCCATAAAACAATTACCGACGCGTCTATCAAAATCATTATATCAAAATAGAATGTACGGGCTGGAAGTCTAAAATTGCATAAAGTATTTATTTGACCCGTATAGATTTTGTGCTAATTTATCCACTAATAAGTTTTATGACCGTAAGGCGTATTTACCCCAACATCCGGGGCTTACGATCACCAGTGTTTCATTACCAAATCTATGGTTTCACGCTCTTGTGATCCGTCTTCTTCAAATACTATTCAAAACAAAATTTTACTACTAATCAACAATTATTCAACCCGTTTGGCTCATTTACGGGATCCTCCGTTTCTAATGACTACCAAACGCTTCCTAATCCATTTTCAAATCATTCAATCAAGTAGTGAATAATGTCACTTCGACTAATACCAATCTTTATATTAAAACTCAACTATGAACAATTGAAATATCTAATTTTCATATTGTAACGAAACAAGTTACATACCTTCAAAGCACACCCTTCAAACGCGCGTCACCACCGGCTTGTCCACTAGACGCTCCGGTCTCCTTTCCTATAGATTTCAACCATAACATGTTTAGAACTCTTTTCTTAACATATATCGCATAGTTTGCCGAAACAATACAAATATGCGTTTTAACTCGAATTTCAGTTTTAAGCGTTCTTTGAGGCATTTTTACAAACACTTTAAGGGCAGTCCTTCTTGAAATATCCTTGTTCCCCGCACTGGAAGCATCCTTCAAGCCTCGTTCCATCCAAAACATTTTTGGCAAAGCATTCGCTGGTAATATGCCCATTCCGTCCGCATCGGTTACATTTCTTCTGTCCTTCTTCGCGAGTCTTTCTCTCAGATCCGCCTCGGCTATCTCTGGTGCCATCCTTTCTATTACCAGTAGTACTTGCTACATATGCCTTCTTCGAACTGTGTTTCCTGTCGCGCTTCTCTTCAGTCTACTTCCTCGAGCTCTCGGACTTGCGCTTCTTTGTAACTTCTGTCTTAGACTCAGAACGCCCCGACCGTTCAGATTTCGCATCTGCTTTGGCCTAGCCCGATGACTTCCCAGTTTCCTCCTTTTTATCAAGACTACCTTTGCGAGCAGCGTCATCGGCTAATGATTTTGCCAAGGTAATAGACTCTAGGTAGGTGGTAGGTTTCGCGGATGTAACCATACTGCGAATTCGTGGCGACAATCCCCAGATATACCTTTCTACCTTTACATATTCAGGAGTACCCATTCGTGCAATTAACCTAGCCAAGTCGTTAAAACGAGAAGTGTAAGCTCTGACATTCAGACCTTCCATGGTTAGGTTCCAGAAGTCCGTCTCGATTTTCTGAATTTCACTGTGCGGGCAATACTCTTTCAGAAGCATCTCTTTAAGTTCATTCCAGGTTAGACCGTAGGCAGCGTCTTCACCCAAAATTTGAACTTGCGAGTTCCACCAGGACAGCGCTTCATCAAGAAAAGAGCAAGAAGCATATCTCACCCGTTGATCAGCAGCACAACCACTGATTGCCATGACAGATTCCATCTTCTCAATCCATCGGGTGATGTCTAAGGGTCCTTCAGCACCGGTAAATGATCGTGGGTTACAGCCCTGGAATGTTTTATATGTACATCCATGCACTGTTCAATAATGTTAATAGAAATCAGGAATTCATTCCAATGATAACATAACACATGAACTACTAAAACTTTCCGATCACATATTACTTGGAGGATTTCCATTATGTGCCCCACCAAAACCTTACCCGTGTGCACCACGTCTACGTCCCTGACCATCATTTTGGTTAGCATTGAGCTGTTCCATGGCAGTATTAACGTGTTGGGCTATGAGTTGAGCTAACTCTTCCGGTGTGGTAGGTAATCCGGTACCCTGTCTTGCTTTTGGCGGCATTTCGTCGTTTATATTATCATAACAATAATATCCACATAAGATGATAACCAAAATAATTTAATCATTAAATGTCAGTGGACCAAACATTACGCATGTAAAATATCCACATATTAATGAGAAAAATTGTAAACCAAAAGTATATCATTGCTATTTATTATAGAAATTATTTAAACTCGTTTTTCAGCACAAAAGACTATTCTTGGCATGTCTACATCGACACCCATAAACAAGTTCACACAAAATTTCCAAATAATATCCAAAAATGAAACTGGCACGCAGGCCACAAACACAAAGAACATCAAAAATGTCTAACAATACAATCCATCAAACAACGAAACAAACAAACAGACAAACAACTATCATCAACGCCTCAAACCTAGAGACTCTAATATCTCCTGAACAAGCTTCTCCAAATCTACAACCCTCCATTGCATCTCATCTCCCGCGATGTCGTCTATAACCTTCAACTCCTCGTGGTCGTCCATCTGTCCCTCAAGATACTTCACCTTTCCTTTGGCTATGTCTAGGTCTTTGCGCAATGCAGCGAGCTGATGATCACAATGGCAATATCGATCAACCCTATCTCTTTTCTGCTTCTTGGAAGCAGGTACCGTCTCAGCACATGACGTAGATGAGATATCCCCAGTAGGCCTAATCCTCTTCCTACGACGATAATAAACTAACAGCGGCGTAGAAGAAGTGCGTGACTCCAAAACAGCCAAAGAAGACTCAGACAAAACAAGCGGAGGGATCTCAGTAGCAGGTGGGATGACTAATGGCTCTAAGGTTCGAGCCGTGATGATAGTGGCGTCCACCACTGGTGCGATACTAGAAGATCCTCCGACAGTAGGGACACCCCTGATCACGTCATCGATAACTGGTATAGTGCAAGATGATCGTCCCGTCTCATGGATTTAGAAAGGTACATCATCATCATCATCTATCCACCCGTTGCTAGTGAAAGCGCATCGGGGGTCTCCCTGGCTGGCAAAAGCAACAGGATTGACATGGAAAGATGAGGTAAGCTCAGTAGTAGCAACCATCTGTGGAGCCGTGATAGGTGTCTCCGGCAGCGTAGTTCTGGGTGAAGTCTCGAAATCTGGCTCGTAACCTCAGTCGTGGATCTCGATGACCTCGTGTTCGTGCGACATCTGTGACACATATATAACCGTACAAGTAAGTGCGTAGTCAACATAAACAGTAACAAATAAGGTCAAATAAACAGAAAATCACGTATGCACATAAAACACATAATGGTTTTTATACATGATAAAATATTTTCTATGTTTATTTATAAATCTTGGCTTTGAGAATTCTGGACTTTACATTTCAAAATTCTCTGGTTGAAGTCTAGTGTTTTCCCCGAAAACATCTAGTTCGCTAACAACCAATGGCTCTGATACCAACTTCTGTCACACCCCATAAACGTCGCAGCGTAATATAAAATGTAGTGGTGACGGGAGTTGGTGCCCATTTATACCTTGTCGGACGATGCACTCTTTTGTTGGACATTTTGTGTCACGACCCCCGACCCACCCTGGACGGAATCGGGAGTCGCGAACAGCCCAGTGGTACCAGTGATTATTGCAGCGGAAATTTCATCAGGACCGTGAGTTAGGAAAAATATCAGAGTTTAGAAACACCGGATTTTTATTTATTAAATAGATGGAATAAATCCATGTTTTACAAAGGTAGCTTTAATAAGGGATAAACCCAATTACATAAAACAATATTTCTTAATTTGATTTAATTAATAAAATAAGTCACTTCTTGATGCCTTTCAGTGCTGTATCCATCTCTTACTCCAATCTACTGTAATTACCTGAAACGCGTTTTAAAAAGGTTTTGTCAGCGGGAAATACTGAGTGAGTTCATTCATTTTTACTAAAACGACACGTTTGTTATAATTTACAGTATTAAGAGAGATTACAATGTTTCATATATCAACCAACTACCCACAGTATTTGTCACTCGAATCGTTTCGGTGACTGTGGTCATATCCCCCATTGGCTGCCCCAATGGTGACGTATATCACTAATTAGGCTCGCCCACCTAAAGTGATAAAAACAGTAGTAATGTGCACAATACCCCATATTCCGGCTGTAATTTGGTGACTACATATACTTAATCACTGTAATTATAACTCTGAAAATATTTAAGAATTTATAAAATACTTTGAATAAAACAGAATGACTCACTTTATAAGCATGCAGATTTATACAGGCAGAGCTTAGCCTATTGATTAGTCTTGTAACCTAGTGCATACGAACTAAGTAAATAACTAATACAGCATTTACGATAACTCACGAGATTAAAACCCTCACAACGAATGACAAAGTGCAATCACTTAAACATCTATCGGATTCACAACGAATGACAGAGTGTTCCCCGAGTTTGGGTGGTACTCAAACATCCTGTCGAAATCACGACTAATGACAAAGGATAGCACTTAAACATCCGGTCGGATAGTTTCAATCGATCGGACATTGAATCGTTGCAGCGATCGAGTTAATACCCGGTATCGTAGCAGAATTCGAGCTAGTGTGTGTTTGGTAGTAAACGGACAATATCTCGAAGTGTAGAACGAATTTTATCATCGTTCAAGTGCCAGAATTCAAGTCCCAAAGCCCTCTATTTATACTGAAAGTTTGACCCCTTCGCGTGACGCGAGGGGTCACCCCTAGGGCTTCGCGTGACGCGAAGTTCCAACTTTCACCATCGGGTTGCCACGTGTCCAACTAGCTTAGCTGAGTCGATGGATTTTCGAAATTCGATTCTGACAACGAGTTATGAAGATAATTGTCAAGTAGGAAATACCCCCCCTGAGTTTTAGGGGCCCTGATCCTGATTCTGATTGTTATGAAAATTTTAGGGTTTATGTAGAATTACTTGGGTGTCTCAATTAGGGTTTCCTATTAGACAAAATATAATAAATGATAATAGTTTTGGTGAGAGTTGTTATGGTTTGGGATAAAAAGGAAATAATATGGTGAGAAAATATAATGGACCCACTTTGTAACTTTAGGGTTTAACTAGAAAGCCTTCTGGTATAAATTTTGGGTATAACTTTTGGACTATTTAAAAATATATAATGCACTCGTGTTAAGTATGGTACCCCTCATTCAACCTTGTCCCGAGACCGAATCCCAACAACTTAGTCGGGCAGAGCCCTGGCATATGTTATGAGGCTCAGATCAATCGGAAAGGGTAGCGGTGATCGGGAGTTAAAACACTTAAAACGGGGCATAACATTATTATTATTATTAAAGAAAGAAAAAGAAAAGAGACACACACATACACGACATGGAGAAAGAAAGAAAGAATCTGAGCACCTTCAATATGCATAATAACTCTCCTTATATATATGACTAATACTTTTGATGCAAGGCAAATTTTCATTCTAAGAAAGGGACACGTATATCTAACAATATGCCACGTCCACTCGTAATTCTTTTCAACTTGTTTCGGACCTCCACGTATCTTTTCATGCATATGAAATCTAGATTTTTAGTTTTTGATTATTATTTTATTATTATGTATATTTTGTTTTAATTCTGATTATCTTAACACGTGCATTTACCATTCAAAGAAATCTCAAATGTTTATTTTATCATTTATATATATAAATATATATATATATATATATATTATAATTAATTTAACTACTTTACTTATTTGGCGCGTATAACTTGTAAAATATGATGTTCTAGAAAATAATAAATATGTCTTTAGAACGAGAATAATTTTATCTACATTTTGAACCAAGTTTCATTAAAAATAGAGTAGGTTCAAATATAATGTATTTTTATAGTTTAATTATTATACGGTTCCTAGGCCCGTCTAGGAACTTCATATTTCTAATAGTCCACTTATTCGTAAACTATCCGTCTAATAATATAAGTTTTTATAGACTTTTGTTTTATTAGAAAGGTTACCTATATACAGACCAATTAATTTAGAATAATATTTCAACCAACTATATATAAAATAGTGTTTAAAACTATTTGGGTTGAATATTTATTTTAAAATAAACAAGTTATTAGTTACTAGTGGTTAATAATTTTAACCAAACCTATAATTCTTATATAAAAATAGGAATGTTACATTCTCCCCACCTTGTTTTAAATCTCGTCCTCGAGATTTGGGTTACGATATTTCTTTTAGACTTATGTCATATTTTAGTCAATAAAAACAATATTAAGGTAGATGATACATAATTAAAATATCAAATTTTGTGAATAAGAGTTGTACCATAAGTAGGATTCAATGGTTCAACTGAATTAGTTCAAGAAATTGATGAAAAACGAATGAAATGAAATGATATAATTTTCAAAGTGACTAGGTTCAAGCCAAAAGATATATGATCAATAGATTTTTTAAAATGAATGTGAAGGACTTTTTAGAATCAATAAAAATTATTTGTCAAAAGAAAGCTTACTTTGATTGGCAACTGAGGAAGACTTAGAATTAACAGGTTCAAAATGAAATAAAAGCATGAAAAATGATTTGTCAAATATTTATGATATGAGAAAATAGAGTTAGGGAATTGCAAAGATATACCAAAAGACAATAGAGTTAGTGTATCATTGTTTAGAGTTCCAAGTTGTTTTAATTGTGAAACAATGTGATAGTACACTATTAGTGACCATATTTTTCATACTATGTCCCAGAGATTGAAATATAATAAGAACAAGTTGTTTTGGCATGACCAACCAACCATTATATTATATTTGTAAAGCAAAATGTAATATATATATTATTTGTTATATATTTTTACTATATGTAAATAGTCACCAGTTTTAAATAAATATTATGTTAGTATTTTACTATACTATGTAAAATAACTTATATTTACTTTGTAATATATATATTACAAAACACCGCAATGAAGTTTATTACATTACAAAATATTTTAGTATTATTATTTTGTAAAAGAAATCACTATTATTTATAACGTTAAATAAAAGTTGTAAATAAAGGTGTAAAAATATTTATTGTACAAAAGTATTTGTAAAATATTTTGTAAATATATAACACTTAATGGGTCGATTCTATGTGATTACTTATTTTCATTTTGAAACCATATAATGTTGTGAATGTATTTACAAATGTTGTAAATAAGTGAAAACGGGGACTATTCTTATAGATTGCAATGTTCCCCTAACCAAACGTAGTTGATGACTACCATATTATTCTTATATGGTCATTTTCTTGCCAGAGCGTTACGGTACATAGTTACCACAAAACATGTGATAGACAATTATTTATATAATTTTATTCATCCCTCCAATTTTTGTATTGTTTTATGAAAATATGTCTTCTCCTTACAATACAAAGTATATATATTTTATATGTATATATAAAATATTTTTACATATAATTAAAATTTACTAATTAAGTATGATAATTTAATTTATATATATTAACTAGTCATTATCATGGTTGGATATTTGGTTAGTGCTGCCTTGTTTAAGCATAGGTGATCAGTCCATGCCTAACTAAGGTCAGGCTATCCAATACCTGCACTTGATAATAACCCTAGTACCTAAAAATAATACTACTACTAATAAATAAAATTAATATTAATTTTCAATAATAAATAACTAAACATAAACTTTAATGAGGGTATACCTTAAACATAATTTTTTTATACATATATATAAAAATATAAATTCTTCACCTCAATGGTTTAACAATTTTTTTTAAGAAATTCATTGACTCTATATAAAGAGTCATCGTTTTGCAATAATGCGGTTTACAGTGCAAAAAGCGGAATGATATTTGAGTTTGGATAAAATAACAAATCGGAATGAAGCCTTCATGTGGTTTTCATAAATCAAACGAACCACATGCGCAATAAACAGTGCATGTGTAATGTGTGGATTTACCAGGAAATGAAATAAATCAATATTCGCTACTATGAAAGAAATCCTCATGGTATGATGACCATTAGGGGAAGTAGCAATGCAAAAGTCTATTCGCAGGGTCAGAATTTAAAAGAAATTTAAGAATTTTATCTGGAATTTTGTGTAATAACCGTTGTGAAGTGACATTATTAAGGAATGTCGAAATAAAATAAAATAGGGGAATTTGCAAAAGTATATGACTCCTTTTGCAGTGCTAATAATTATAACTCTGATTAAACTGTGCACCGATGGTTGTGAAATTTTGTTACAACGTACCTCAGCGATATTCATGTCGTTTGTAGGACCACTTGGCAAAGTGCTGCTTTTTGATTGGTAGTTCTTCTACTGACGGAATTAGCATTGGTGTCATCGTGCCTAATTTATATTTTCCAAAGGTCTTGCCTTGGAAGTCATGTGTGATATACTTCGATGTCTGTGGACGTATAATTAAATTTTCATGTGTTTTCTTGTGCATTAGCACAATTTTACATGCTTCCTACTTGCGTTAATAGTCTTTGGTAACGTATTGGAAATTCTTATACTTTTGATGGTCTCCCAACTTAGAGGGTTTCCATCGTTTATTTTGTCGCATGAGTTATGAGACAGATGATCAAACGAAATAATGTTTGATATCGGAATTATAGATATATGCAAGAGATTCCTAATAAAGAAATCTAGATTTATTATTGACACATATGCTTGTACTTTATTCTTAATTGACTTTTGGAATTCCTTATAGATGTACCTATCTATATAATCATATATTTCACATGCTGTAATATACATACCCTCTATAAGGTCAATGTATTTAACAGATTCATATTTCCAAAATCAATCAGCCATCAGGTCATGATACTATTTAGGGAAATCTTGTCACTTGTTTGACATATTATATACCCCGTCTTATCCGGTTCTCGCCGGAGAGGTAACCTCAGTATATCCGGACAAACTAGAGAGTCTGCTGCACCATACCCAGTCTTGTCGGAGAAAATTTTCTATTTCCCATAAATAGATTTTTCTTAAATCATGATTTGGAAAGTGTATTATGACTTTCAACAAAGAAGCAGGAAATTAGTATTTACCGGACGGATCATATCCTAGAACAAAGTAGTAATAATAAATAAGAAATAACAGTGGCCAAGTGTTATCGCTTATTTACCATACTTGCAATGTTCTAGTTATTATCCTCAAGGCATATCAAAACCTATCACACTTTATTTACACCAGTATTTTAGCTTATCTTGAAGCTTATACTAAGGCATCTTTTCTTAAGTTCAAGTCTAAATGCTATCATGTAGGCTACCAGTTAATAGCAATCTCCTAACTCTTTCATATAAACTTAGGTATTATTATCACAACACCTATAGGCTTAAATCAATGGCTCTGATACCACCTTCTGTTACGACCCCCGACCCACCCTGGACGGAATCGGGAGTCGCGAACAGCCCAGTGGTACCGGTGATTATTTTGAAAAATATTGTAGCGGAAATTTCATCAGGACCGTGAGTTAGGAAAAATATCAGAGTTTAGAAACACCGGATTTTTATTTATTAAATAGATGGAATAAATCCAGGTTTTACAAAGGTAGCTTTAATAAGGGATAAACCCAATTACATCAAACAATATTTCTTAATTTGATTTAATTAATAAAATAAGCCACTTCTTCATGCCTTTCAGTGCCGTATCCATCTCTTACTCCAATCTACTGTAATTACCTGAAACGCGTTTTAAAAAGGTTTTGTCAGCGGGAAATACTGAGTGAGTTCATTCATTTTTACTAAAACGACACGTTTGTTATAATTTACAGTATTAAGAGAGATTACAATGTTTCAGATATCAACCAACTACCCACAGTATTTGTCACTCGAATCGTTTCGGTGACTGTGGCCATATCCCCCATTGGCTGCCCCAATGGTGACGTATATCACTAATTAGGCTCGCCCACCTAAAGTGATAAAAACAGTAGTAATGTGCACAATACCCCACATACCGGCTGTAATTTGGTGACTACATATACTTAATCACTGTAATTATAACTCTGAAAATATTTAAGAATTTATAAAATACTTTGAATAAAAGAGAATGACTCACTTTATAAGCATGCAGATTTATACAGGCAGAGCTTAGCCTATTGATTAGTCTTGTAACCTAGTGCATACGAACTAGGTAAATAACTAATACAGCATTTACGATAATTCACGAGATTAAAACCCTCACAACGAATGACAAAGTGGAATCACTTAAACATCTATCGGATTCACAACGAATGACAGAGTATTCCCCGAGTTCGGGTGGTACTCAAACATCCTGTCGAAATCACGACAAATGACAAAGGATAGCACTTAAACATCCGGTCGGATAGTTTCAATCGATCGGACATTGAATCGTAGCAGCGATCGAGTTAATACCCGGTATCGTAGCAGAATTCGAGCAAGTGTGTGTTTGGTAGTAAACGAACAATATCTCGAAGTGTAGAACGAATTTTATCGTCGTTCAAGTGCCAGAATTCAAGTCCCAAAGCCCTCTATTTATACTGAAATTTTGACCCCTTCGCGTGACGCGAGGGGTCTCCCCTAGGGCTTCGCGTGACGCGAAGGTCCAACTTTCACCATAGGCTTGCCACGTGTCCAACTAGCTTAGCTGAGTCGATGGATTTTCAAAATTCGATTCTGACAACGAGTTATGAAGATAATTGTCAAGTAGGAAATACCCCCCCTGAGTTTTAGGGGCCCTGATCCTGATTCTGATTGTTATGAAAATTTTAGGGTTTATGTAGAATTACTTGGGTGTCTCAATTAGGGTTTCCTATTAGACAAAATATAATAAATAATAATAGTTTTGGTGAGAGTTGTTGTGGTTTGGGATAAAAAGGAAATAAAATGGTGAGAAAATATAATGGACCCAGTTTGTAACTTTAGGGTTTAACTAGAAAGCCTTCTGGTATAAATTTTGGGTATAACTTTTGGACTATTTAAAAATATATAATGCACTTGTGTTAAGTATGGTACCCCTCATTCAACCTTGTCCCGATGTCCCGAGACCGAATCCCAACAACTTAGTCGGGCAGAGCCCTGACATATGTTATGAGGCTCAGATCAATCGGAAAGGGTAGCGGTGATCGGGAGTTAAAACACTTATAACGGGGCATAACATTATTATTATTATTATTATTAAAGAAAGAAAAAGAAAAGAGACACACACATAGACGACATGGAGAAAGAAAGAAAGAAAGAATCTGAGCACCTTCAATATGCATAATAACTCTCCTTATATATATGACTAAAACTTTTGATGCAAGGCAAATTTTCATTCTAAGAAAGGGACACGTATATCTAACAATATGCCACGTCCACTCTTAATTCTTTTCAACTTGTTTTGGACCTCCACGTATCTTTTCATGCATATGAAATCTAGATTTTTAGTTTTTGATTATTATTTTATTATTATGTATATTTTGTTTTAATTCTGATTATCTTAACACGTGCATTTACCATTCAAAGAAATCTCAAATGTTTATTTTATCATTTATATATATAAATATATATATATATATTATAATTAATTTAACTGCTTTACTTATTTGGCGCGTATAACTTGTAAAATATGATGTTCTAGAAAATAATAAATATGTCTTTAGAACGAGAATAATTTTATCTACATTTTGAACCAAGTTTCATTAAAAATAGAGTATGTTCAAATATAATGTATTTTTATAGTTTAATTATTATACGGTTCCTGGGCCCGTCTAGGAATTTCATATTTCTAATAGTCCACTTATTCGTAAACTATCCGTCTAATAATATAAGTTTTTATAGACTTTTGTTTTATTAGAAAGGTTACCCATATACAGACCAATTAATTTAGAATAATATTTCAACCAACTATATATAAAATAGTGTTTAAAACTATTTGGGTTGAATATTTATTTTAAAATAAACTAGTTATTAGTTACTAGTGGTTAATAATTTTAACCAAACATATAATTCTTATATAAAAATAGGAAAGTTACATTTTGACATATTTTAAAACATAAATATTAAACATTACATTTTAAAGGTCACGACACAACCACATAAGTTAAGTTGTTTTGATCCTCGCGCATCTTATTACAAACGTCCCAGAAAGTTTAAAAGATGTCCAACATATTTAAACGAAACGACATGCATCATCAAACACAAGATACGCCATGATTTCCCGAAGCCGAACTCAAGTACCTGTAGAACACGTTAAAATCAAGTGTCAACACAAAGGAAGGTGAGTTCACATATTCACATACAATCAATTTTATTCCAAAGAAAACTTTCTGATTAGGTGTTTATTTGAAAACATCCATATAAATTTTAGAAAGTCCATTTTACTTCCTTATTAAAATCCATTGGCCTTCCGTCGGTTCATCAATCCGACAATAGTAATATTGCTCAGGTTTTGTATATTAAATTATTGCGTCAATTTTCAGACTCGTATGTTAGCTAGACGATACGAACTATATATTAACCATGCAGGGATAATCAAAGCTAGACAATAAACAGAATATCAATTCGTCGTTTGACTTGACATGGGGCGTCCGGTCACGACGGGGTTGTCAACCCGATAGATCTACCAACAATTCCTCGCGTGCAATACTTAAATGATTAAACGACATCATGGGCGCATGGTCCTCTTGAAGGACAATATGATGTCTGCCTGACGTACAATATATATATCCTACTAATATGACAATTTAATACACGATGTTGTACGAATCCCTTGAATCTACATAATTCGAGACCCAGGCCGGCATCCGTCCCAACTATACGGTCATGTTTCACCTAGGAAATACCGTATCATCCCAATGTCCAACATTTATTCATCAAAAAACGTTTTTACTTCGAAACGTATGACTTATCAAATTTCAAATATTTTCATCGAAAATATATATTTTATATTAAAAGGTATGTTTTATTTCAAAAACATTATTAAACCTTTTATTGACGTGTTCTACCCCCAAAATATATACAAAGCAGTAAAAAGAGGGGTTTAGTGACACTCACCTTTGGGTGCGTATTTTAAATAGCGCAATCCCAGAGATTGATTTTCTACACGTCCTAATATAGGAACGATTCTAAATCAATATGCATAACACAAAAATCCTAAGTTTCTCCGTTTCTTAGAATTATCACATAACTTTGAGATTATCTCGAAAAGTTGTTATTTTTGGATTATGTTGGCACGTTAATATATACATGAGTCCATATATATATTTTTATAATTTTTCGACTTGAACGATTTTATTAGTGCCCATTATTGTGTAAATCCATTAACTTTCCCGTTTATACGCAATATATATACGATTTGCGCGTCGTAATATATATATATAAACATTCATATAATTTAACACCGAAACAAACGATATATTGCTAACTTATCTATTTTGTCAATTTTTAAAGCAAATATACATAAAATATCTCATATGTATCAAATTTTATGCTCGACAAACAAGTTACACATTTAACGCGATTTTTACCATTTCTATCGCACAAAACGCACAAATATATATACATGCATAATCCAATCTTTAAAATCATATTAAAACTTAACATATTTTCACATTCTCATGTTTGAATCACATAACATCTTTTAACACATAATGTTTACCCAAAATTTTACCCACACTAGTGTACATTGAAAAACACACATTTTAGCGATTCGGTAACGTCTTTGGGCGTCAGAAGTCACGTATGACCAACCAAACACCAAGTAAACTTAATATTAGTTAAAATACTTATTTTTAAACTAAAAATATCAGTTTACTTACTGATCTAAATCAGTTTTATAAAAATCACTTGAAAAACCGATTTTGACCGTTTTAGCGCATAGTTTTGCGTTAAATGTTACTATAATCATCCCAACTCGAAACGACTTGATATTTTAACACAATACATCTTATTTACTGATTAAAATAATAGTTATAATCAGATTAGTGCAGTTTTTGTATAAGTCACATAAATCATGCGATTTCACGTATTTTACAACTTTTAATGCACCATGTACAACATGCAAAGCTAACAAACATTATGACAATGTTATAAGTCACTAAACACTTTAAAATAACTTCATTTTAGTGTTTATAATCTGCTCATAACTGACTTTTACTCAATCATACTCAAATCATCTTTTTAAGATCATATATTATCATGCGTGTCTAAGTATATGCATCTAATATGCTCATATCACAAATTTATCATCTAATATGATCTCAACACATCAAAACCTCACTAACATCTTATTCTTTCAAATATCATACATAAGACTTTAATCATTCATGTTCATTCATACTTAGATCCTTCACTTTTATGATTACACAACAACTTTGACATACATGCATACACATATACATACATATATATACGAAATTTATACACATATATACTTCCAAAATTTCACTTTTCAATATTCCACTTTCAAATCTCTAATCACTTTAGAACATTCTTATTTGACAACTAACAATTCCTTTAATCATCATATTTTTCAAGAAATCAAACAAATCAAGATCTTTTCATCAAAAATAAAAATACAACTTATACACATACATACCCACATAATCGGCCATAAACACACATATACAGACACCCATTTTTATTTTGTTCCAAACTTATTTGTTTGATAGTTTCAAGTTAATGTTTAGATTCAAGAATCAAGTGAAACTTTTACTATCTTCTTTATCAATATGAATCAAGAACAATGTTTAATGAAATATATTATACCTTCAAGATTTTAGATAGGTTTTTGACAAGAAATGGTGATATGAGGCTTGTTCTTGCTTGAAACTTGCTTGAAACTTGCTTGAAATCACTTCCAAACCTTCTTACAAGCTTGAAATCACTTTGATTAGCTCTTGATTATTCATGTTTTTTTTTTTATTTTGAAAATGATATGATAGTGTGGTAAGGGGGTGTTCGGCCGTGAGTTTGTAAGAAGGAGAGAGAGAGTGAATTTTGAATCTTGTCTTGGAATATGGATGTTTATGGTGCATGTATTCAAGATTAATCATCATTTCAATTCTCTAGGCATGACAAGTGTAGAAATTGCAAGAAGAAAAAATGTTTTGGCAGCCCTTAATGCCGCCACATTCACCCCTCTCACACATAACAATTATACATATAGATATTATAGGTAAATTAGCTCAAAAACAGGTATTTTACTGATTACCGGGTATTTTATCTAGCGTTTTAATCCCGTTTTAGTGCGTTTTAAATTTGTAGGTCCCGTTTTTCCGGTGGATCGATAACGAAAACCTATCCTTGTTTATCACAAACACGGTAACGGGTGCGGAATCCCCGTGACGGTGCAAACCAAACACAGTTAATAAAGAACACGGATTAACCAATGAAACACACTCTATTGATTAAACGGGATGAGAACCGATTACAAACTGATACAAACACAGTTTTGACAGAGTTTCTTTAAGGGTATGCTCTCATCTTGTTTCAAAGTGAAACTGAGAGGGGTATTTATACTAGACACAGACTGACGAAACGCATAAAGGCACGACGAAACACTAAAGTCGACGAAACACATTCTGTTTCGTCGACATACATATATTCCTAAAATATGTTTCGTCGTTTGTTGTTGAAGCCCAACTGAAGTCAAAGTCCACACAAGTATTCGCGGCCCAAGTTGAAAGTTACGGCCCAAGACAAGTTTCAGTGAATTGAAATTGTGGTTTCAACATAATGACATCATCATGACATCACAGAGATGATGTCATGGTGATGTGTCACCTTGTCTTGGTTCGCGGCGCTCCGTGCTTCGCGTGTCGAACTCTGGGGCGCACGACGGAGGAATGTCGTGACGTCGGGCTTGAGCCGGACCTAACCGAGTCGACTCGAACCGAATCGAACCGAGTCGAGTCGCGTCCACATAAAGTGTACCAACAAACTCCCCCTTGGACGCTACTCGTGAGGTTCGTCTTCTGTGTCTTTTGTGTCGGAGGATCTTCAAAGTCTTCACGCGTCATAAGTAGAAAGTGTATCAACAAACTTCCTTTTTATTTAGGTAGTGTGTTAACAAACTCCACCTTAGAATTAACTCTACATTGAGTCATGCTCGTGAATCTTTTGACTTGTCAAATCTTCAGATCCTTGAGGTGTTGATGAAGGGTCATCGGCAACTCGATCATTTTATCCTTTGAGTGCCTCCACTTCGTGTCTTCATTCCAAAGCTTGTCATCGAACATGTTCTCCTCGCCTTTAGCATCTGCACAGGCAAGAAAGCTAAACGCATAATGAGAACAACCGCTTGGAATATAGTTATCATTTAAACAAAAGACACATATGAGATCAAATCTCAATCAAACACCGACCGACAATAGTTTGAAAGTTTAGAAAATTATCAATTTTAATCCTTTAACTTTCAAAACTTGTTAACTTCGACTGTTTATGAAGATTCAATTGTTTTTCGGCTTACAATCAGGATTTTGGGTAGGATAGACTCGAGTTCCAACATCGGTCAATCAAAAATAAACTAGAAGCAAAATCTTTTTGGATTTTTTTTAAAGTTTAAATTAAAACACACCTAAAATCTTTTTTTGAATTTTTCATTTTTCAAATGTAAAGACGGAAAGCAATAAATAAATATATACAAAGATACAGAAACTGAAAGCAGTAAATAAATATTTACAGACATTCTTTTTGCGAGTTTCGAGGGTAAGAGAATCATATCAGTGTACGGTCATGCCAGAACGCTCTTGTTGTTCAGTTAGTTAACAATTAGATAAGCATCCTATAACAATTATCGGTATTGTTGTCCACATAAGCTCAACTTATCAGATGTAATCATGGCGAGGGGATACGTTAAGGTATGATTTATACTTACCGACCGGTGTTCATCCACACACGACACATTCCCCTATCAAGGTATGCACGAGAGTTCATCTTACCTGTGAGTATACCGATTATCATCTGTTTGACCGTATAAAAGATGTGAGAAACTCACTTATTTTGATTGAAAACAAGCCCTGTGTGATAAAATCACTTATTGATGAAGAACTTGATTTTCAGATGCATGAGGGCACAGGAGCAAGTCCATGAACAGGTCAGTACTTTCGTACAGCAAAGAGACGAACTTGACTCCCGCAAAGAATCTGTGATATATTATCACTTATTTTGTTTGGACATGTGATTGTTGATCACTTATTGAGGTCAAATGCAATATGTACACGTATGTATAGTATCATAGAAGATCTAAACTTCGTCTCCGTTATTTTTACGGTTTGATACAACCATGATACCCAGATGATAAGACAGCATAAAGACCGAATATCTCAGAACCTCGGCAATCTCTCAAACGAAATTTCGGTACTAAGACCATATGCCAATGTGCGGTTCCCACCTGGTCTTCAGTCGATTAAGGTTTATATCACCCTGCACACTTTAAAATGATTGTGAGCCTACCGATACATCTTATATAGAGCTGCTTATCAATTTTCATTTTGCATTTCAGTTCGAAAAGGTTTCGACAGACCACTGATCTACTATCATTTTCTCTTTTTCTCGCCAGGAAACTCATTTTTGTTTTTCCAATGTTTTTGCGTTTTGAAATTTTTCGATGTTTTTGAATTTTCAAATTTGGATTTACTCCCCCTAAAATCAACAAACTAAGATAAAATTTAAAAGACACAAATATATTTACAAAAACGATTTCCCGATGTTGGTTAACTCATGTTTTACCTCAATGCCATTTACCAAAATTAATTTTGAATCAGAAATGATTTATCGAATTTTGGGAAAATGAGTTGGCATGTCGGTAAGCGGTGTGGACCATGACAACATTGACGAGTTTCATATTGAAACAATCACGTGTGAGGTGATATTCGAGATTAACGTGTCTGGCCAAAGAGTGTTGTACTAGAGGATAATAATTCATAAAGCAGCTTAAATATCGACAAGTATAGGAGAGATTAGAAATTCAAAACCGTATCCTGCAACTGTTTCATGCATTGCAAGGAATCTGAGTGCTCTCCCAAACTGGATATCCACCCGGTGTGGATTTCAAAGTCGATTTTGCAGCTACTGAGAAGTCTCTTCACAGCAACAAGATCATAAACCTTTGGGTCCGGCTGGTCTTCCACATTGCACCAGCGAAGGTCTTTGACTTTCTCTTTGAGAAGTAGTGTGCGGTTGTTCAATCCACGCCAAGGCATCCGCACACCCGGTTGGTTTGTTCAACAAACACATTTTCTTCAATCACACCACGAAGAAATGTACACTGCACGTTCATCTTGTTGATTTTGAACATCAGACGTGCTGCAGGTGCGTACATTTTGATTGAATCTATCCTGGGGACCCGATCAAAGCCTTTAACAATCACATTTTAAAATGATTTCCATTTTGTCGAAGCTTTCAATCTCTTTTGACAAACAATTATGTCTCCCTTTTCTTCTTCTCTCCATCAAAGGCAACCACTTCTAGAAATAACAATATCTTGGAGCTTTGAGTCGCCTATCTTGTGCATGGACACTCCACTATCAACAATCCGATGACTATCGATAGTTCCTCCTGGAACATCCTGCACACTCACTCAGAGATTAGTTGGAGAGGGGGACCCAAGCCTTAACAGACTTGGGTCGTCCTTCATCATCGAAGATTGTGACTTCGATTTCCTGATGATTCGGAATGGATTGAGCTTCCCCTGAAACAGTTACCGATTTTGGTTTCCAAATCTGTTTTTGTTTTTCATTTTTAATTTCTAAGTTAACAGACTTTGTTTGGACAACCTCCGGTTTTAACGCCTTTTCAACTTCTTTGACGTTTTGACGTCGTTGTTTTGTTTCTTGTTCTTTAACAGTTCTTTTATCATGTTTTGGCGAAACATGACGACGTTGTGGGTGAACCTTTTCAGGTGGTGCTCTTTCAACAAATTTCTCTTTAGGAGTGTTTGAGCAGTTCTTAATGATATGCCCAAACTCCCCACATTTAAAGCACGTTCTCCTTTCCACATACTTAGGAGAATTTGATCGACCAACAGATGTCGAACCAGTAGAACCTGAGGTACTTGCTCTTTCATCACACCCATTTGTATGTTGAGTGTAATTGTTTTGACTGTTATGTTTTAAAATCTTGACTTGTTGGATAAAATCGGTGTTTGATTTGTTTTCAAAAGTCTCAATTTTATCAGTACCCCTTGATGCTACAAACTTGACATCTTTTGCTTTCTTCTTGTAACGAGCTCCTTTTGATTCAACCTTAGCCTTTGGCTTTGGAGCTCGTTGTTGTTGTTGTTTACCCTTAGAAGCAACAGGTTGTTGCTTTGTCGGTGATTTCTGTTTTCCAGGGATTGTCTTTCCCAAAAATTTTCTTGTATTATCTTCAAACACTTTGTCAACCAAAGATTGATTGACGTTTTTGATTGGAAAATCTATGTCTGAATAAATTTTACTATCACCGACTAAAGTGTACAACAAGTTATTGCTCTTAACAGCAGACACACATTCATTGTCATCTTTGACATCCTTGACAGGATCTATCACTTGCTTGGCAACAGGTTGCACGGCAGGAGTAGGAGGATCATAAAGAATATGATTCTCAATTAGAATTTCTACTCCTTTCGTCTCATCAAGTGATTCATCCTGGTCATTCACATCTGATTCATCATCTGAAGAATCATAGTCCTCAACTGTGGGAGGACTTTGATTTGAAGCACATGATGACTTTTCTTTCCGATCAGATGAGCCCTCCGATGAATTGTCCGGTTTGAACCCTAGGCCAGTTGTAACTTCCTCATAATCAAGAGGCACACTGGGTTCATACCGAGGCATATCCTCTTCATCGGGCGACTTGGTATAGTCGTGTCTCAAAGGGGGTGGACACTTCCTATAACCAACGCCTTTAATGTTTCCCTTTAGTTGCTGAACGTCAATGATGTGATCGAGCACATATCGGGAGTTAGAATAACTCTCCAATTTGAGCTTGATCGCTTCATATTCACACTTGGCCACGGCTAGCTCTTTCTTGGTTTCCTCAATGATATTAATGTAGTTATTAATACCAATTTGTTTGTTGAAAACAGTTTTTGTTAATTCGGAAACACTTTTCTTTTGGGTTTCAATAACTGTTTTAAATTCCTTTTCATTGCGAGCTAAGGCCATGTTTTCCTCCTTGCACTTTGACAGTTCAACAACTAAACTCTGATTGTGACTATGAATCGTATCACATTCAAGTTTCACTCTATCACATTCATGTTTCATATCAGCACAATCACTACATATGCTAGGAGTTTCAGATTTTACCTGACTCGTAGAGGCTGTGACATTAGCCATAAAGGCAGTCTGAGAAGAGAAAGATCCATCTTCAGAATTATAATCTCCTGCATTCGAGCTTTCTTCATCTGAACACCCACTAAACCCCGAGCTATCATCACTTTCAGAAAACTCTTCCTTGTGAACATGCTTGATGTGATTGATGATTTTTGCATAGCATGCAGTTCCACCTCCTTGATCATTATCTCCCAATTGTACAGACCAATCGCATCCTTCATCAGCTTGAACGGTCAATGCTCGATTGGTGTTTGAAGGTCCAGACTGGTTCTGGTTGGTGGTGTTGTTCACAGCTACAATCCCTTTTCCACGGTTATCTTGATTGGCATTGGAAGTACTTGTCTGATTTCTGAATGGATTCTGGTTGCCTTGTCTGCTTGGTAGGGTGCACTCACGTTTGAAGTGACCCTTTTCGCCACAATTGTAACATGTAACCGCATCTTTATTGAACCTGTACTTCGTATCATTTTTGCCTTCCAACGAAGTTCTTCCAGTTCGAGTCATGAAATCCTTTGCCCTTCTAACAGCACTTGCAAACGCCCACTTGATATCCATTAACTCCATTTCATCACGGTCTATCTGCTGATAATCTTCATTGGTCATATTGATGTTTCCAATTTGACCTGCTACCAATCCACAGTATGAACTGAACATTGTGTTGAGAAGTTCCAAATGTTCCTTTGCAACTTCTACACTGACTTTTGAAAGATTGGAAGTATCAACTCTGACAGTGTTGGTGTTTTGGGGTGAAGGATTGTTGGTATAATGCGCTTGTTGTTGTTGTGGTTGGGCTTGAGGTTGGGGTATGGATTGTGACATGTAAGCACTTTGATTCCACTGTGGAAACGGAGATGAGCTTGTATTGGACACAAACGCTGTTTGAAGCATCGGTTGCTGAATGGAACTAGAACTAGCTGAAGGACCAAAACCAGGTAAATACATTTCTGTGTTTTGAGGAGGTGCAGATCCAATCCTTTTAGCTTTCCGAATTTCCTCTTCGTTCTTGTGCTCCAACTTCTGAATGAATTCATAAAGACTGACATTGGCTGCATCCAGAGCGCCCGTATGCTTTAGAAGTTCAATGAATGGACTCCACTTAGGAGGTAGAGCATCAGCAAATCGTGCAACCATTTCCGGATGAGTTGCAGCAACACTATAGGAAGTCATTTCAGTAATCAAATGATAAAAACGAGAAGTCATATCATTTAGAGTTTCATTCTCCGAGAACTAAAATGATTCAAACTCTTTCTTCAATAAATCATGGCGTATCTTTCTAGTAGCTGCATTTCCTTCTCCTCTCGCTACCAATGCATCCCATAAACCTTTCGTGGTCTTACAATATGAGAATTGATGAAAGATATCTCTGTGAAGTGCTTGAGTAAGAATAGCATACGCCTTCTTCTCCAGTTCATATGCCTTTTTGTAGGCTTCTTGCATATTATTGAAAGTTGTCGCATTTGATCCTACTTCTTCAAGAGCTTCACTAAATGCAGAGATGAAACACGTCCATAATTCTATGTTTTGCCCTTGAACGTAGTTATGCAAACGACCCTTCCATGATGGATAGTCGTTCATGTAATTTAACTTTGGAGGGCGATTGTTGCTACCCGTCTCATTCTCACTAAGCAAAATATTTTGAATGCTCTGATTTTGATTCGACACCATTGCCCATTGACTTGAACTTATTGACTGTTGTTGTTGAGGTATGGTACGCCTCATATATTCGGCCATCGACATCTGGTTTAGATCTGGTTGTGGATCCGTACTCCAATCCCAAGGATTCGTACAACTCATATTTGAAGTATGTATGTGAAAAACTGATCACACTCTTGAAAACAGACTGTTATCACACTTTTGCAAACCTTCTGTTAAAAATGACAAGTATCGACGAAACTCTTTTGGTAACAGGTCGACGAAACAAATGTGAATTGTGTGCGACGAAACACTTGAAGCCCAATTGTGAAGCCCAATGTATGCGAAGCCCAATTGTCGATGAAACTGAATTAAAGTTTAGATCGACGATGTGACACCCCAGGAAAATCAGGAAAACAACGCAACTTAACTAGCTTCCTCAGTAACCACGCGCTAAATTTCGGGACGGAATTGTCTTAACAGGGGGAGAATGTGACAACCCTCAATTTACATGTATTCCGTACAATTAATTAGTGATAATGAAAGTGCTTGATGGTTGTGCTAAATTATTTAACTGCTCTCGGATTACTGTGTTATACTTACATGTGCGTGTTAGCATACTAGTAGTATACAGAAAAATTACTAAATAGTCCGGTATGTTTTTCTATGTGTTAGGAATAAATTTCGTTACAAAAATATATAAGTAAGACGTCTTACGGAACAGTTAAACAATTTAACGGAACAGTATCTGACCGAACAACCGGACATTACCGGGACACCAAATATTTGTCAAACACATTATTTAATTATTTTGAGCTAGTCATGGTCCCCGTTTGCCATAATACCCACTAAAAACTCTATATCTAACATAAAAATACCAAGTACTTGCATTCTAACTGTTACTTACACTTTAGTTACATTTTTGCAATCATACCCACCCCCCCCCCCCCAAACCGAATTTTCGGTTTTAGAAGGACCCCCACATCCTCACACCATACCTTGTTGATTTTATTGTAATATTACATTGGATATGTTACTTGTTGAACTAGATAAAATATGTAGGATGATTATAAAGGTATGGAGCTTGAGATTGAACAATCATTTCACCAAGATCACTCCCTCACCTCACCCTCCCTCTCCTCTCACTTTCGGTTTCCACAAAACCGCCACCATCTCTCTTACTTTCACACCATCTCTTTCATTTTACAAGTTCCATTAAGTTTAGAAGGTGATTCAAGAAGGTTACTACTTGTGGAGCTTCAAGAAGGGCTTTGTTCCAGCTTTTTCATCACATTTTCTCATCATTTTCACACTAGATTTCATCCCTAGCTAGAGGCTAGTAGTAAGTCTCATTTTTGCCTTGGTTCATCTTGTTCAAATTTATGATTTGTAGTATGATGTGTTGTTGTTTAAATCACTAAAGATCAAAAAGATTAGAAGATGTTAAACAATAGTAAAGAATATAAAAGTTACATAAAAGTTTACTTGTGTCTGAATTATGAAGCGGAATCTTGTCGGTTTGAAGGTTGGTTAAATCATACTTGATGTTTGATTGTTGGTTTCTTGTTAAATCCATTGTCGGACACTCGTTGATGCAATTTAGCAACATTTAAACCACGAAATAACATTCTGATGTACTTTTTCAGCCGCCTTCAACGGGCTGTAAACAGACCTTAACAAATCGAAAAACGGAATTTCTGAAGCCTAAATCGTGTCTTTTCGAAAAACAAAGAAAATGGCGGTGGAATCGTATTTTTTTGAGGTCGTTTATTATTTTAAAAGTCTGTTTTCGTGACAGCAGTAAAATGGGCTGTACGTTTTCGGTCGTAACATGAAACCTGGATTGAACCAGCCCCTAAAATTCATACCATAGCTGGTCACTGATGTATTTGTGACCCTCGAACTAGAATTTTGACAAACGGACTTACGAGGAATTTTAGACGAATTATTCCGTAAACTGTGACCAGAATGTGACAAATCTGATCACAGTTCGGTAAACGATTTTCTATAAATTATTGATAATGAACTAGACCCCGATATTTTTACACAATAAAATATGGAACGTTTAAGACATTTTGTTAAAATTTGGGAATTTTTGGAATAATTTAACTATTTTATTAAAATGTACGAAAACAGCCGGTTTTGAATATAAATGCTGAAAAGACATAAGTTGTGACTCGCGTGTCTAAATGTCGAGTATGCTATCTGTGAATGATCTAACATGTTATATATGTTATGTGCATTATCGTATGTTTGATTTTGAGTGGGGAATGGATGGGAAGTATATATGGGCATAACCATTAAAGTGATGCATGTTATGTGATAGATACGTGTAGGAACTTTGTGTTCTATTTGAAGTCACTAATAAACTAAGTGGTAATCGTACTAGGACGTGATTGACCGACCTTGACTGTTAGCTACTTTTGAGAGTCAAACCGAGCAACCGAGGTGAGTTCACACTCTTAAGGCATGGGATTCCCGGTGGGTTGGGAATGGGATTGAATAACTACTCGTACTATCATTACTATTAAACTACTTTTCACCGTCCTCGGATTGAAGGGCACGTACGTAAAACCTACGTACACTCACACTCGCTACGGTCCTTGGATCAAGAAGGGCACGTACAAACACGACTAGTCGACACATGGGAAGCCCCCACTAATCTTCGCACACATGTTTGGGAAACCGCGATACGGCCACTAATCATCGCACACATGTTTTAGAAACCGCGATCCGGCCACTAATCATCGCAAACATGTTTGGGAAACCGCGATACAGATAACTAAGATACTTGGTTTACGAAATGAACAAATGATTCACGAACACTATAACTAAACAACCAACTGTGAATTCACTCAACTTTGTTGTTGACTCGTTGTTACATGCCTTGTAGGTCGTTAGGTATCTATGGAGCTTGCATCGGAGTGCGAAGAGTCGTTGTGGGACATGGACAACTGTGTACCATGCTAAACATTTGAAACGTTTAAACTTATGATTTGGTTTCAAACTTTATGCTTCCTCTTGTAACTTAAACTATGTTTTGTTTAGACATCAATTGTATTGTGTTGGATTTTACAAACTACTTACATGCTGGATCCGAAGAATTGAATTTACATTTGACGGCACTGAAGGGACAATCGGCCTTCTACACTGGATCCGAAGAATTGAATTTACATTCGAAGAAACTGAAAGCCCTACCAACAAACGAGTGGAGTACGCTACTGGCATGTTGCAAGGGAAAGCGTATTCTTGGTGGAACGCACAGGTTCAGATGCTCGGGTTGGCAGACGCGAATGCCACCCTCTGGAGCGACTTCAAGGATTGGATTAAGGAAGAGTTCTGCCACCTGAACGACATACTGAAACTTGAGATAGAGTATTATGGTTTGAAGATGGAAGGATCAAAGATCGAGGCATACACAAAGAGGTCCAACGACTTGGCTGCCTTATGTCCTAACATGTCACAACCCATATCTAGGCGAATCAAGCTATACCTCAGAGGCTTAGTCCCAGAAATCCAAGGGTCTGTAAGTGCGGCCAACCTTCCCACAATCCAGCAAGTCATTCGTTTGGCACACCAGCTCACCGATCAGGCAGTGGAAGAGGGCAAGCTGCCCAAGCGTATTAACGCTACTACTACTGATGCTCCCAGTAACAACAAGCGCAAGTGGGATGGAAATTCGGGCGAGGGTTCTACTCCAGTTCAGTCTCAGTCCCAGCAGCGAAAGACAGATGAACACAGGAACCCCAGTCAGCAGCCTTTTGGAAAACAAGGTCAGGGTAGATACAGGGGAAATCACCCAAAGTGCAATCGATGTAGTTTGCACCATAGCAGGCCGTGCAGCAAGGGTCGTTGTCAGAGATGTAGCAAGTTGGGACATGAAGCCAAAGATTTCCGAAGCTTACGTCCTGTGAAGCAGAACCGACAACAGCGGCCACAAACTCCCCAAAACCAACAGCAACACCAGCAAGGTAATAAGGGATGCTTCCAGTGCGGTGCTGAGGGTCACTTCAAGAGGCACTGTCCTCAGCTGAATCAGAATCAGAACAACAACCAAGGAAATGAGAACAACAATGGAGGCAAAAACGGGGGTAACAATAACGGCAAAGGTCGCACCTTCGTGATTGGTCAGGCTGACGCAAGGAATGATCCCAACGTTGTGATGGGTAAGTTTCTTCTAGATGATTTCTTTGTTACTGTTTTATTCGATTCGGGTGCCGATACTAGTTATGTGTCCTTAAAAGTTAGTCAAATGCTTAAGCGCACCCCAACACTTTTGACCGCCAAACACACGGTAGAGCTAGCAAACGGTAAAAGTCTCGAGGCCACACACATAGTTAAGGGTTGTAACCTCGTTTTAGCTGGTCAGACTTTCCCTATCGATCTAATCCCTATCACACTTGGTAGTATCGACGTCGTTATTGGGATGGATTGGCTATCTCATCATCAAGCGGAGATTGTTTGCAAGAAGAAAATTTAAGACATTCCTATAGTGCGCGATTTTCCTGAGGTGTTTCCTGAGGAATTGCCTGGTCTTCCGCCTCATCGACGAGTCGAATTCCAAATCGAGCTAGCTCCTGGAGCAGCGCCCATAGCTCAAGCACCTCATCGCTTAGCCCCAACCGAACTGGAAGAACTGTCCAAGCAATTACAAGAACTTTGGAAAAAGGTTTTATTCATCCTAACTCTTCGCCCTGGGGAGCTTCAGTGTTATTCATAAGGAAGAAAGACGGTACCTTCAGAATGTGCATCGACTACCGTGAACTCAATAAGGTGACCGTAAAGAATCGTTATCCTCTCCCGCGCATTGATGACTTATTTGACCAGTTGCAAGGGTCGAGCTATTACTCCAAGATTGATTTGAGATCGGGATACCATCAGCTGAGGGTCCGAGATGAGGACGTCTCCAAAACAGCATTCAGAACTCGTTACGGCCATTACGAGTTTCTGGTTATGCCATTCGGGCTGACGAATGCACCAGCGGTCTTCATGGATCTCATGAACCGAGTGTGCAAGCCTTACCTGGATAAGTTCGTTATTTTGTTCATTGACGATATCCCGATCTATTCTAAGAGTCAGGAGGAACACGAACAGCATCTACGACTTATGTTGGAACTTCTTCGAAAAGAGCAATTGTATGCCAAGTTTTCAAAATGTGACTTCTGGCTTCGCGAAGTCCACTTTCTAGGCCATGTGGTAAACAAGGATGGAATTCATGTGGATCCATCTAAGGTTGAATCAATCAAGAACTGGCCTGCACCCCGTACACCAACAGAAATCCGCCAATTCTTGGGTTTGGCAGGATATTATAGAAGGTTTATCAAAGACTTCTCCAAGATTGCGCAACCTCTCACTTCACTGACTCAGAAGGGTGTCACCTATCATTGGGGTGATGCACAGGAGTCCGCATTTCAGCACTTGAAAGATAGACTTTGTAGCGCGCCTATCCTCTCATTGCCTGAGGGCACAGATGATTTTGTGGTTTACTGCGATGCTTCCATCCAAGGACTTGGTTGCGTGTTGATGCAACATGACAAGGTCATTGCCTACGCATCACGCCAACTCAAGGTTCACGAAAGAAATTACACTACTCACGATCTGGAGCTGGGAGCAGTTGTATTCGCGCTTAAGATATGGAGACATTACCTGTACGGTACCAAGTGCACCATTTACACCGATCACAGGAGTCTCGAGCATATCTTCAAGCAAAAGGAGTTAAACATGCGTCAACGCCGATGGGTTGAGCTCTTGAACGATTACGAGTGTGCGATCAAGTATCATCCGGGCAAAGCCAATGTTGTGGCCGACGCCCTCAGTCGAAAGGATACCATACCTAGGTGTGTATATGCTCTACAGCTTACCATCCAACATAACCTTCCAGCTCAGATTCGCGATGCTCAGGTTGAAGCATTGAAAGCAGAGAACATCAGGGCTGAGTCCCTACGAGGATCGAGGCAGCGGCTAGAACAAAAGGAAGACGGCGCCTACTATGTAACAGGGCGTATTTGGGTTCCACTTTATGGCAACTTACGCGAGCATGTGATGGATGAAGCACATAAGTCTCGTTATTCAGTACATCCTGGTTCGGATAAAATGTACCACGACTTAAAGACCACATACTGGTGGCCTGGCATGAAAGCCCACATAGCAACCTACGTCAGCAAGTGCTTGACTTGTGCGAGAGTCAAGTCTGAATATCAGAAACCATCAGGCTTACTTCAACAACCGGAGATCCTGAAATGGAAATGGGAGCAAATTTCCATGGATTTCGTTACTGGTCTGCCCAGATCTCAATGCGGAAACGATTCTATTTGGGTGATCGTAGATCGACTGACCAAGTCTGCACATTTTCTGGCTATCAAAGAAACGGATAAGTTTTCTACTCTTGCAGACATTTACCTAAAGGAAGTGGTATCAAGGCACGGAGTGCCAACCTCCATCATTTCTGATCGTGACGCGCGTTTTACTTCCGAACTGTGGCAAGCCATGCACAAGTCCTTTGGCTCACATCTAGATATGAGCACCGCTTATCACCCACATACAGATGGGCAATCAGAATGCACCATCCAAACCCTTGAAGACATGCTTAGGGCATGTGTAATCGATTTCGGTAATGGCTGGGAAAAGCACCTCCCGCTAGTGGAGTTTTCGTATAACAACAGCTACCACACCAGCATCCAGGCTGCTCCATTCGAGGCATTGTACGGACGCAAATGCCGATCACCTCTCTGTTGGGCAGAAGTCGGTGACAGCCAAATCACTGGTCCAGAACTTGTGGTAGATACCACCGAGAGAATTGCTCAAATACGACAGCGAATGGCGGCAGCTCGTGACCGTCAGAAAAGCTATGCTGATAAGGGAAGAAAGCCACTCGAGTTCAAGGTTGGGGACTGGGTGCTACTCAAAGTCTCACCTTGAAAAGGTGTGGTCCGTTTTGGCAAAAGGGGCAAACTCAATCCGCGATATGTTGGACCGTTCGAAATCATAGAGAAAATAGGCAAAGTGGCCTACAAACTGGATCTACCAACAGAACTCAGTGCAGTTCACAACGTATTCCACGTGTCAAATCTGAAAAAGTGTCTGTCAGATGAGACCCTCATAGTTCCTCTCAAGGAACTCACAATCGACGACCAGCTGCGATTCGTCGAGGAACCAGTAGAGATTACGGATCGAGATGTTAAGAACCTCAAGCATACCAGGATACCTCTGGTCCGAGTTCGTTGGAATGCTCGTCGTGGCCCAGAGTATACCTGGGAACGAGAAGACCAAATGAAACTCAAGTACCCCCAGCTGTTTAAGAAAAACGCAACCACTGCTGAGGCTGAAGCTACTGCAGAATTTCGGGACGAAATTCCAAATCAACGGGGGGATGATGTGACACCCCAGGAAAATCAGGAAAACAACGCAACTTAACTAGCTTCCTCAGTAACCACGCGCTAAATTTCAGGACGAAATTCTCTTAACAGGGGGAGAACGTGACAACCCTCAATTTACATGTATTCCGTACAATTAATTAGTGATAATGAAAGTGCTTGATGGTTGTGCTAAATTATTTAACTGCTCTCGGATTACTGTGTTATACTTACATGTGCGTGTTAGCATACTAGTAGTATACAGAAAAATTACTAAATAGTCCGGTATGTTTTCCTATGTGTTAGGAATAAATTTCGTTACAAAAATATATAAGTAAGACGCCTTACGGAACAGTTAAACAATTTAACGGAACAGTATCTGACCGAACAACCGGACATTACCCGGGACACCAAATATTTGTCAAACACATTATTTAATTATTTTGAGCTAGTCATGGTCCCCGTTTGCCATAATACCCACTAAAAACTCTATATCTAACATAAAAATACCAAGTACTTGCATTCTAACTGTTACTTACACTTTAGTTACATTTTTGCAATCATACCCCCCCCCCAAACCGAATTTTCGGTTCTAGAAGGACCCCCACATCCTCACACCATACCTTGTTGATTTTATTGTAATATTATATTGGATATGTTACTTGTTGAACTAGATAAAATATGTAGGATGATTATAAAGGTATGGAGCTTGAGATTGAACAATCATTTCACCAAGATCACTCCCTCACCTCACCCTCCCTCTCCTCTCACTTTCGGTTTCCACAAATACGCCACCATCTCTCTTACTTTCACACCATCTCTTTCATTTTACAAGTTCCATTAAGTTTAGAAGGTGATTCAAGAAGGTTACTACTTGTGGAGCTTCAAGAAGGGCTTTGTTCCAGCTTTTTCATCACATTTTCTCATCATTTTCACACTAGATTTCATCCCTAGCTAGAGGCTAGTAGTAAGTCTCATTTTTGCCTTGGTTCATCTTGTTCAAATTTATGATTTGTAGTATGATGTGTTGTTGTTTAAATCACTAAAGATCAAAAAGATTAGAAGATGTTAAACAATAGTAAAGAATATAAAAGTTACATAAAAGTTTACTTGTGTCTGAATTATGAAGCGGAATCTTGTCGGTTTGAAGGTTGGTTAAATCATACTTGATGTTTGATTGTTGGTTTCTTGTTAAATCCATTGTCGGACACTCGTTGATGCGATTTAGCAACATTTAAACCACGAAATAACATTCTGATGTACTTTTTCAGCCGCCTTCAACGGGATGTAAACAGACCTTAACAATTCGAAAAACGGAATTTCTGAAGCCTAAATCGTGTCTTTTCGAAAAACGAAGAAAATGGCGCTGGAATCGTATTTTTTTGAGGTCGTTTACTATTTTAAAAGTCTATTTTCGTGACAGCAGCTAAGGCTGATTTTTACTGCAGTAAAATGGGCTGTACGTTTTCGGTCGTAACATGAAACCTGGATTGAACCAGCCCCTAAAATTCATACCATAGCTGGTCACTGATGTATTTGTGACCCTCGAACTAGAATTTTGACAAACGGACTTACGAGGAATTTTAGACGAATTATTCCGTAAACTGTGATCAGAATGTGACAAATCTGATCACAGTTCGGTAAACGATTTTCTATAAATTATTGATAATGAACTAGACCCCGATATTTTTACACAATAAAATATGGAACGTTTAAGACATTCTGTTAAAATTTGGGAATTTTTGGAATAATTTAACTATTTTATTAAAATCTCCGAAAACAGCCGGTTTTGAATATAAATGCTGAAAAGACATAAGTTGTGACTCGCGTGTCTAAATGTCGAGTATGCTATCTGTGAATGATCTAACATGTTATATATGTTATGTGCATTATCGTATGTTTGATTTTGAGTGGGGAATGGATGGGAAGTATATATGGGCATAACCGTTAAAGTGATGCATGTTATGTGATAGATACGTGTAGGAACTTTGTGTTCTATTTGAAGTCACTAATAAACTAAGTGGTAATCGTACTAGGACGTGATTGACCGACCTTGACTGTTAGCTACTTTTGAGAGTCAAACCGAGCAACCGAGGTGAGTTCACACTCTTAAGGCATGGGATTCCCGGTGGGTTGGGAATGGGATTGAATAACTACTCGTACTATCATTACTATTAAACTACTTTTCACCGTCCTCGGATTGAAGGGCACGTACGTAAAACCTACGTACACTCACACTCGCTACGGTCCTTGGATCAAGAAGGGCACGTACAAACACGACTAGTCGACACATGGGAAGCCCCCACTAATCTTCGCACACATGTTTGGGAAACCGCGATACGGCCACTAATCATCGCACACATGTTTTAGAAACCGCGATCCGGCCACTAATCATCGCAAACATGTTTGGGAAACCGCGATACAGATAACTAAGATACTTGGTTTACGAAATGAACAAATGATTCACGAACACTATAACTAAACAACCAACTGTGAATTCACTCAACTTTGTTGTTGACTCGTTGTTACATGCCTTGTAGGTCGTTAGGTATCTATGGAGCTTGCATCGGAGTGCGAAGAGTCGTTGTGGGACATGGACAACTGTGTACCATGCTAAACATTTGAAACGTTTAAACTTATGATTTGGTTTCAAACTTTATGCTTCCTCTTGTAACTTAAACTATGTTTTGTTTAGACATCAATTGTATTGTGTTGGATTTTACAAACTACTTACATGCTTGTTCAATATGATTGGTGGCTTGATCCTGGTCACGTCACGCCTCCAAGCGGTGGTACTCCGCATGGTGGATTTTGGGGGTGTGACAGACGAAACTGTGTTGATTATAGGCGACGAAACACAAATGTAAGGCCCTATCGACGAAACAGTTCTGATGTTGTATTTGATTCGACGAAACAGATTTATTAAAGTGATATCGACGAAACACTCAAGCCCAAAGGTGAAGCCCAAGTCAACTTGAAGCCCAAATCAGTTTTGAAGCCCAAAGTGTCGACGAAACAGATTGGTTGATCTTTAAACCGACGAAACAGATGGTAGATATTATCTTGAACCTTATCTTCTGACACAGTACACAATTGTCAACCAAACCTTACTTTCGGCTCACTGTTTTCAAGTAAAACATCATCATTTTGCTTTTGTAACAATAGTCAAAGAATTGTTGTAATAATAACAACACACTGATAATACTTCAACAAGGATCAAACCCAAGTAATATTTGAAGAACACTTTGAAGTTTACTGAAGAACACGATGAATATTTGAAGATTTCGGTGACCGAATAATTTTCCGAAACACGATTTTGCTTAAAACTTTCAACAAAAACCAAATGTTAATATGTAAACACTCAAACAAACAAGGTTTTCGATAAAACTTTTAGCAAACCAACAACATAAACACTGATTTTAGAAGTATTTTTCCAGAAAATATCAATCTTTCAAAAACAAAAATCTGAAAAACACTTACAACAACTTGTTTCAAACACGACAATGTTTGGTTTTAAACAAGGATTAGAGCCAAAGCTCTGATACCACTTGTAGGTCCCGTTTTTCCGGTGGATCGATAACGAAAACCTATCCTTGTTTATCACAAACATGGTAACGGGTGCGGAATCCCCGTGACGGTGCAAACCAAACACAGTTAATAAAGAACACGGATTAACCAATGAAACACACTCTATTGATTAAACGGGATGAGAACCGATTACAAACTGATACACACACAGTTTTGACAGAGTTTCTTTAAGGGTATGCTCTCATCTTGTTCCAAAGTGAAACTGAGAGGGGTATTTATACTAGACACATACACAGACTGACGAAACGCATAAAGGCACGACGAAACACATTCTGTTTCGTCGACATACATATATTCCTAAAATCTGTTTCGTCGTTTGTTGTTGAAGCCCAACTGAAGTCAAAGTCCACACAAGTATTCGCGGCCTAAGTTGAAAGTTACGGCCCAAGACAAGTTTCAGTGAATTGAAATTGTGGTTTCAACATAATGACATCATCATGACATCACAGAGATGATGTCATGGTGATGTGTCACCTTGTCTTGGTTTGCGGCGCTCCGTGCTTCGTGTGTCGAACTCTGGGGCGCACGACGGAGGAATGTCGTGACATCGGGCTTGAGCCGGACCTAACCGAGTCGACTCGAACCGAATCGAACTGATTCGAGTCGCGTCCACATAAAGTGTACCGACAAAATTATTTTTATTTCTCTATAAAAATAATCACTTAAAATTATTACTGAAATAATTACCAGTTGCCTTGACTGGCTGTTTTGAAGGTATTTCGTTTAATTTGCGCAGTATCGCGTGGTACGCACTCAAACTCGAAAAAATAGAGTTTCTTAGTGTTTTAAATTATTTTTCCACACGGATATGATTAAAATTATTATTCTAATCATAACAGACTGTTTTTAGAATTTTAACACCGATCGGGTGGTCACCGACGTTCGTTTCGCATTTTAAACGTTACGCGATAAGCGTTAGTTTTATCGTTGCCAACATAATTTTTATACACATCTAAATTTACCAACACATCAAATATCATATATTAACATCACAGTCAGTTAAAATAGTCGTGTTACATGTTCACTACATAGATTACTATTGTCCGGTACGGCCTGAAAAGCCGGGTGTCACACCCCTTACAGTGGAGATCACCAATCTAAGCTCGAATTTCATTTTGGAACTGATCTTTGCCTTTAATTTGTGAGTTTGTGTGATCTAGGGTTTTGAAGAAGAGCTTTTGGTCGCCCCCCTCTGTTGATCGACCAGACACACACATTAGTGTGTGTTTGGTGTTTAAAACTTGTTTTTAATAATCTTAGTTTCAGTTTTAACACCTTTGGTCCCTCCATTATAATTAAGTTCTTCTTTAAGGTGTTTTAACCCTCTAGCAAGTTATTACAAGACTCATGACTAACTGGGTTATTTATTCCTAGTTAGTTTGTTCTTGTTTATTTTATACTTTATAATTCTAATACAATTTTTTATATTTTCGGGGTGTTACATGTCTGCAGAAAAGACAAAGTTATAGAAGCTTCTATTCCGACACGGGGGCGTGCCCAGCTCAACACGGCCGTGGTCAATGCTAAGATTCGCAGAATCCAAGCAAATCTTGATAGTACAGATACGCTTCTGCACACGGGGCTGTCCCCAGCGGACACGGGGGCGTGTGGAGCTAATGCAGACAAATTGCAATTAATGAAGAAAGAGAAAGTGGATGGACACGGGGCCGTGCCCAATGGACACGGTGCCGTGTCCGGGCTTCTGTGCAGGCTATAAAAAGAGGTGTTTGGTTCACTTCAAAGGCATCCCTTGGTAAACTACCTCTCTCCCACTTCACCCACACTCTACCACCACTACAACCCACATCCACCACCACCATCCATCATAGAGTGTGTGTAGTAATCTCGGGATCCAAGATTGATAGTACGAGTTCTTTACAATCAAAGGCCATGTTTGCCTAAGTCTCTTACATCACTTGGTGAAGATAAGCATTTAGTGTAATACTTTTGATTTTTTATCTTTTCGCACTTTTTATTTGGTTTTGTATTAATGACTTTAATAACTAGTTTCTTATGTTGAAGGTGAAACTTCCTTATCAATTTTCCGTGGTGTCTTGGCATTATTTTACTGTCTATATAATATAAAAGATTTTCACCATTCATATCTCTACGGTCTATATAGAGATATGTTGGCTACCTGGTCGGGGGTTAAGGGAATGGTTTGGTAAGGTTCTTGCCTTGTTTAGTGTATAGATCCTGCAAGGACCTGGGTCAAGCTTACTAGGACCTCCTTCAATACCCACTGGTATTGGATGGCGGGGGTGCGAATGGCTTGATCCCCTCATATGTAAACTACTATTAATACATTAACCCGGCTACTTGGGATTGTATCCCTGCTGACTCAAACCACTTAGCCGAGGGTTTCAAAAGAGGGGCCTACCACATTACGCATTAATAACTTAATTAATTATCTTTCAATAATCCAACCCTTTAGGATTGTATCATTGCTGACTCAAACTACTGGGTTGAGGGTAACGTCACCTTCAAAAGAGGGGCCTACTACTATAACTAAGATAATCTCTTAAAAAGTGCAAAAGTGCGGAAATCATCAAAGTCGGATCCAAGTGATTCATCTTTTCTAGCACCGTTTTTATTTTATTTTATTTTCAGCATTTTTAGTTTTTATTTTTCATGTTTAAAACTTTTTTTTCTAAAATTTTGATTTGATTAGACGTTGAGGATAAACCGGTACTAAAAGTTCTTGTGTCCTTGGACGACCTCGGTATCTTACCAACGCTATACTACGCTCACGATGGGTGCACTTGCCCATATGTGTGATTAGTGTTAGTAGAATATCGTGTTTTATAAATTTAAACTTGACTAAAGTGTTAAGAAGAGCTTAAAATATTAATAAAAATATATCACGCTACACGCACATCAGTATAACATTGATCTAAACTATTCATATATATTAAACCAAATACTTTCTTTTTGAAAAGTAGAACTATTTATGTGAAATGGACATGCAAATACTATCATACATAAACTAACTTTTCGCGAATGCTCTCTATCTTTGCCAATACTTATGAGTGAAAACTTTAAGCCAATACTTACCTTCTTTCCCAAAAACCCTAACAATGGCGATTTTTAGATATGATCTTGTTCCACGTCAAGATCCTATCTTATTACACCAAATGCATCATAACATTCGTATAACATCATTACATGCATAAACTAACATTAACATGTTAACTTTTACATGATTCTCACGTTTTTCTTTTTGAAACCCCGAAATCGACTTGAAATTTTAAAACCATTGTGGGAATGTTGTAAAACAGGTTGCCTTTGATACCAGTTGGATAAAATGGCTTGATAATGTAAATCCTCAAAGAGAAACACACAGAATGAGATTTTGGGTTTGTTTCACAGTTTTTCTCTCTAGAATAATGGTGTATATGGTGGGAATGATGAGATTGATTTTGCCATGATTTTTCCCCAAGTTGGGCTTTTTACCATAATCCATAATAAGTCCAATTATTATCCAACTTGTTTTTTTTTTTCAAATCCCAAGTACATTTACTATAGAAAATTGGGGTGTTACATATGCAATACACACTCAAATAATACGCCAATGAGGTATGCATCAACAATCCTTGGGTGAAAGTAAGAACCATTGTTAATTCGTTCGTGAAGGTCTGTGGAGAATCAAATGTGGTAAATATTTCACTGTCATCGATAACTGTTATCAACAAACAAATAACTAAAGAACATCGTCGTCGAACAATATTTCACCAATGTACACATCACCGACAATATTTTTCTTCAGTCGATGATAGTCAGTTTTTATTAAGAATATTGATGCTTTTCTCAAAATAGAAGTAACACATTAAAAATAAATAAAGATGTAAATAAAAAGTCATTTTAACCTAAAATCTATACTAAATATGTTTGACAAACAAAAAAATATCTAGTTTTCGGGAGTGGGAGAGTCCAAGGGTGGAGGGTGGTGACTAAAGTCGTCTCATTTTATGACGCATAGAAGTCGAACATAACTCATCCAATTGGATTTTATAAGGTTTTGTTTAGCCTTCAACCTCTAGTGGAGCATGTCTTTGAGATGCCTTTGCATCTCTTCCCCCTTGTATTTTCATTCACTTTTTGTTAGGAGGTAATCTAAATAGAACATTAGACAAACTTTTAGTGTAGTTTGTTAACGATAAGAATAATTACCTTATACAAAAACATGTCTTTGTAGAGTGACTAGAAGCGTAATTGCCCAGTGCTGCAAGTGCCAGGATCAACATAATGGAATAGTTGCAACTAGGTTAGTTATTGATGATCGTTTATGTCACACCCCAACCGATGGCGGAAACATCGGGATGAGACGAACAAATTGCTCAAAACATCATAACACTATGTGACAATATAAATTAAATTGAATTTCATAAATCGCTAAAGTATAATACAAGAAATCAACATAAACAACATTGTTTCGAATATACAACAACAAAATAGTTTAATCTAGGTGTGTTTCTAAGTCCACTTAAATCTTGTTTCTTCACTTAGCATCATCTTGTCTGTCATCCTGCAACATGTATTAAAATACAATCAACAAAAGTTGGCGAGTATAAAAGTTTGATACTGTAGGTCCACCCGGAGGATCGAGTAACCTCTATTCCTTGTTTTCCGACAAACCCGAAAGTGCGGAATTTAAACGGGTAAGTTAAACCAAGTTACGAACACGCAAGACACAAAGATTCAATGATTAACACTCAATGTATTAATGCTATGAAACGGTTACAATACGGTGTTTACAAGATAAACCTATAAACTCTCTGTTGTGTGTGTTCTCCGAAATCTATTCAGACTTCACTTATGTTTATGTTCTATGTCTGTGTATTTATACCAACCAGTGGTCGAAAACAACAACTAGACATCGTCCAACATGTGATTTTGTCTTATTTGGATTTCATCCCAAAAGGTGTTTTCACCACTAGGTGATTTCACCAGACAAAGTTCAAGGGATTTCGTCCAATTCATGTTGGGCCTGGGCTTGACTTGTCAACTGGGCTTCATCATGGATTGGACCAAACAAAAACAAGACAACACTAGACTTAACAAATATGCATACCGCACACACGCAGTAGCATTTACATCAAACGTTACGAAATAAAACGCATACCGAGTCAAGACAGGAGGTTGTCTTGACTACGGCCTTCACTTCGTAGACGAGTCGAACCGAGCCGAGCCGTATCCACAAAATATGTATCAACAAACTCCCCCTTGGATGCTGCTCGCGAGGTTCGTAATCTCGTTCTCCATCTCTTGATGGTGCATTCATTCTCGGAAAGGATCTTCAAAGTCTTCACGTGAAACAATCAGGGAGTGTATCAACAAACTCCCCCTTGAACGATACTCGTGAATCTTTTGAACTTCAAAACTTTAGATCCTTGTGGTGTTAATGAGTGATCAACTGCAACCCGATCATCTTGATCTTCTGATTGCATCAACGTCGTGTCTTCACTTTACGGCTTGTCATCTGACACGTTCTCTTCGCCTTTAGCTGATTCCGATGTCGCATCTGCACATACAAGAAAGCTAAACACGTAATGAGAACAACCGCTTGGAATTTGGACAAATTAAACAAACGACACATATGAGATCAAATCTCAATCAACTACCGACCGACAACAGTTTGAAAGTTTAACAAAATGTTCAATTTTAACCCTTTAACTTTCAAAACCTGTTAACTTCGACAGTTTATGAAGGTGCAATTGTTTTCCGGCTTACGATCAGGATTTTGGGTAGGATAGACTCGAGTTCCAACATCGGTCAATCAAAAATAAACTAGAAGCAAAATCTTTTTGGCTTTTATAAAGTTTAAATTAAAACACACCTAAAATCTTTTTGTTTTTTTTTAAATGTAAAGACGGAAAGCAATAAATAAATATATACAGAGATAAAGAAACTGAAAGCAGTAAATAAATATTTACAGACAATCTTTTTGCGAGTTTCGAGGGTAAGAGAATCATATCAGTGTACGGTCACGCCAAAACGCTCTTTTTGTTCAATTAGTTAACATTTAGATAAGCATCCTATAACAATTATCAGTATTGTTGTCCACATAAGCTCAACTTATCAGATGTAATCATGGCGAGGGGATACGTTAAGGTATGATTTATACTTACCGACCGGTGTTCATCCACACACGACACATTCCCGTATCAAGGTATGCACGAGAGTTCATCTTACCGGTGAGTATACTGTTTATCATCTGTTTGACCGTAAAAAAGAATGTGAGAAACTCACTTATTTTGATTGAAAACAAGCCCTATGTGATAGAATCACTTATTGATGAGGAACTTGATTTTCAGATGCATGAGGGCACAGGAGCAAGTCCGTGAACAGGTCAGTACTTTCGTACAGTAAAGAGACGAACTTGACTCCCGCAAAGAATCTGTGATATATTATCACTTATTTTGTGGACATGTGATTGTTGATCACTTATTGAGGTCGAATGCAATATGTACATGTATGTATGGTATCATGGAAGATCTTAGACTTCGTCTCCGTTATTTTTACGGTTTGATACAACCATGATACCCAGATGATAAGACAGCATAAAGACCGAATATCTCAGAACCTCGGCAATCTCTCAAACAAAATTTCGGTACCAAGACCATATGCCAATGAGTGGTTCCCACCTGGTCTTCAGTCGATTTAAGGTTTATATCACCCTGCACACTTTAAAATGATTGTGAGCCTACCGATACATCTTATATAGAGCTGCTTATCAATTTTCATTTTGCATTTCAGTTCGAAGAGGTTTCGACAGACCACTGATTTACTATCATTTTCTCTTTTTCTCGCCAGGAAACTCATTTTTGTTTTTCCAATGTTTTTGAGTTTTGAAATTTTTCGATGTTTTTGAATTTTTCAAATTTGGATTTACTCCCCCTAAAATCAACAAACTAAGATAAATTTAAAAGACACAAAGAAATTTACAAAAACGATTTTCCGATGCTGGTTAACTCATGTTTTACCTCAATGTCGTTTACCAAAATTAATTTTAATCAGAAATGATTTATCGAATTTTGGGAAAATCAGTTGGCACATCGGTAAGCGGTGCGGACCATGACAACATTGACGAGTTTCATAGTGAAACAATCACGTGTGAGGTGATATTCGAGATCAACGCGTCTGGCCAAAGAGTGCTACGAGAGGATAACAATTTATAAAGCAGCTTAAATATCGACAAGTATAGGAGAGATTAGAAATTTAAAACCGTATCCTGCAACTGCTTCATGCATTGCAAGGAATCTGAGTGCTCTCCCAAACTGGATATCCACCCGGTGTGGACTTCAAAGTCGATTCTTTATAGCTACTGAGAAGTCTCTTGACAGCAACAAGATCATAAACCTTTGGGTCTGGCTGGTCTTCCACATCGCACCAGCGAAGGTCTTTGTCTTTCTCTTTCAGAAGTAGTGTGCGGTTGAGCAATCCACGCCAAGGCATCCGCACACCCGGTTGGTTTGTTCAACAAACACATTTTCTTCAATCACACCGCGAAGTAATGTACACTGCATGTTCATCTTGTTGATATTGAACATCAGACGTGCTGCAGGTGCGTACATTTTGATTGAATCTATCCTGGGGACCCGATTAAAGCCTTGAACAATCACATTCTTGGAATGATTTCCATTTTGTCGAAGCTTTCAATCTCTTTCGACAGACAATTCTGTCTTCTTTTCTTTTTCTCTCCATCAAAGGCAACAATTTCTTTTGTCGCCGATCTTGTGCATGAACACTCCACTATCAACAATCCGATGACTATCAATAGTTCCTCCTGGAACATCCTGCACACTCACTCAAAGATTAGTTGGAGAGGGGGACCCAAGCCTTCATAGACTTGGGTTGCCCTTGAGAATCAAGAAATATAATTTCAATTTCTTGAAGATTTTCAAACACAGCACCTCCCCCTGAACTTTCACCCGATTTAGGTTTCCAAGTTTGTTTTTGTTTACCAGATTGAGTTTTGTAAACAGATTTTGAAACTTCTGGTTTTGAAGATTGTGATGAACTTGGTTCCCTATTAACAGATTTGACTTCAGATTTTAAAGCCTTTTCAACTGTTTTGAAGTTTTGACGTCGTTGTTTTGTTTCTTGTTCTTTAACAGTTCTTTTATCATGTTTTGGTGAAACAGGACGACGTTGTGGGTGAACCTTTTCAGAGGGGGCTCTTTCAACAAAATTTGGTTTGGGCGAGTTTGTGCAGTCTTTAATGATGTGCCCAAACTTCCCACATTTGAAACAAGTTCTCCTTTCAACAAACTTAGGAGAATCTGATCGACGACCTGACGTTGACGTTGAAGTTGTAGACCCAGAGGTACTAGCTTCACACCCGTTTGTGTGTTGGGTGTAATTGTTATCACTATTACGTTTCAAAGTGTTGACTTTTTGAACAAAATCGGTATTTGACTTGTTTTCAAAAGTCTCCACTTTATCAGTACCTTTGGAGGCCACAAATTTAATGTCTTTGTTTTTCTTCTTGAAACGAGCTCCTTTTGTTTCTGCCTTTGGTTGTGTAACCTTAGGCTTTTGAGCTCGTTGTTGTTGTTTACCCTTAAAAGCGATAGGTTGTTGCTTCGTTGGTAATTTTTTATTTCCAAATTTTCTTCTAACTTCAGCTTTTGGAATCGGATCACACTTAGTTACTGAAACTCTCGGGATCCCCTTTTCCAAAAACTTACTGGTAGTATCTTCAAACACTTGATCAATCAAAGATTGATTGACATTTTTAATTGGAAAAGTTGTGTTTGAATAAATTTTATCATCACCAAGTAAAGTGTACAACACGTTATTACTCTTAACGGTAGACACAGATTCTTTTACTTCCTTGACAGGATTAATCACTTGTTTGGCAATTTGTTGCACAACAGGAATAGGAGGATCACAAAGGATATGATTCTCAATTGGAATTTCTATTCCCTTCTTCTTATCAAGTGATTCATCCTGGTCATTCACACCTGATTCATCATCCGATAAATCATAGTCCTCAATGATTGGAGGACTTTGTTTCGTAGATGTTGAAGTTTCTATTTGCTCAGATGATGTACTTGAAGAACTGTCCGATTTGAACCCTAGGCCAGTAGTAACTTCCTCATAATCAAGAGGCACACTGGGCTCAAACCGAGGCATATCCTCTTCATCGGGCGACTTGGTATAGTCGTGTCTCAAAGGGGGTGGACACTTCCTATAACCAACGCCTTTAACGTTTCCCTTTAGTTTCTGAACGTCAATGATGTGATCAAGCACATATCGGGAGTTAGAATAACTATCCAATTTGAGCTTGGTCGCTTCATATTCACACTTGGCCACGGCTAGCTCTTTCTTGGTTTCCTCAATAATATTAATGTAGTTATTAATACCAATTTGTTTGTTGAAAACAGTTTTTGTTAATTCGGAAACACTTTTCTTTTGGGTTTCAATAACTGTTTTAAACTCCTTTTCATTTCGAGCTAAGGCCATGTTTGCCTCTTTGCACTTTGACAGTTCAATAACCAAACTCTGATTGTGACTATGAACCGTTTCAGATTCAAGCTTCAATTCAGTACAAGAATTACAAACACTAGGAGTAGGAGGATCAGAATTTACCTGACTCGTAGAGGCTGAGACATTTGCCATGAAGGCAGTTTGAAAAGAAAAAGATCCATCTTCAGAATGATAGTCTCCCGCATTCGAGCTTTCTTCATCTGAACTCCCGCTATAACCCGAGCTGTCGTCACTTTCAGAAAATTCTTCCTTGTGAACGTGCTTGATGTGATTGATGATCTTCGCATAACATGCACTTCCTCCTCCCAACTGTACGGACCAATCACATCCTTCATCAGCTTGAACAGTCAATGCTTGATTGGTGTTTGAAGGTCCAGACTGGTTCTGGTTGGTGGTGTTGTTCATAGCTACTATCGTTTGTTGGGTGTTTTTGGCAACAAGTTGATGTTCAGAATGGTTTTCGGCTGGAAGGTGAAGGTTGTTGGGTGTTTTCGGCAATAACACAACAAGTGATTTCGTTGAAAAGGTGGTTGGTGATTTCGGCCAGGACTTGATTTGGGCTAGAACTGATTTCGGCTTAATGGGTGATTTCGGCTGGAATGAGAGCTGATTTCGTCCAGCAATGATGAGCTGGTGATTTCGTCTTTTCTTCCAGCTTGATACTTTTGACTAAAGTGATTTCGTTGACTATTATAACCAGACAACAAGATATTTTAGAAACCTTATCCTTATCCTTATCCTGACACAAAGCCACAAATTTCAAACTTTACCTTACCAAAGACACTCACCTTACTGAAACAGATTTCGAAACATGTTATTTTCAACTTTTCATCATTGATACTTGTACACATTAATGTCAAACAATAATATTTTAATCCAATTTCAATTTTCAATTTAGAAACAACCTGAACAGTTTGTTTGATAAAGATCAAAAAGTGAAAGTATCAAGAACACTTTGAATATTGGTTGAAGATATGAAGAACACTTGAATAATCCGTCCAAAATTTCACCTGAGAAATTTTCGGAACACAAATTTGCTTATACTTTTAATAAAAACCAAACTCTAAAACATGCACATATGTAATAAAACAAGGTTTCCACTAAAACAAGAAGCAAAACATCATGATTTACACGATTTTAAAAACGTTTTTCCAGAAAAAGTATGATTCTAAACTCCAAAATACAAGAAAAACACTTTAAAAACCATGAAAAATCAAGAACACAAACTTGGTTTTAACAAGGAATCGAGCCAATGCTCTGATACCAATTGTAGGTCCACCCGGAGGATCGAGTAACCTCTATTCCCTGTTTTCCAACAAACCCGAAAGTGCGGAATTTAAACGGGTAAGTTAAACCAAGTTACGAACACGCAAGACACAAAGATTCAATGATTAACACTCAATGTATTAATGCTATGAAACGGTTACAATGCGGTGTTTACAAGATAAACCTATAAACTCTCTGTTGTGTGTGTTCTCCGAAATCTATTCAGACTTCACTTATGTTTCTGTTCTATGTCTGTGTATTTATACCAACCAGTGGTCGAAAACAACAACTAGACGAAATCCCTTGGATTTCGTCCAACATGTGATTTTGTCTTATTTGGATTTCATCCCAAAAGGTGTTTTCACCACTAGGTGATTTCACCAGACAAAGTTCAAGGGATTTCGTCCAATTCATGTTGGGCCTGGGCTTGACTTGTCAACTGGGCTTCATCATGGATTGGACCAAACAAAAACAAGACAACACTAGACTTAACAAATATGCATACCGCACACACGCAGTAGCATTTACATCAAACGTTACGAAATAAAACGCATACCGAGTCAAGACAGGAGGTTGTCTTGACTACGGCCTTCACTTCGTAGACGAGTCGAACCGAGCCGAGCCGTATCCACAAAATATGTATCAACAGATACATAGTACAACATAGAATAAAATTCTTTAATGTGTTCATATCCAATATAAATAACATGATGCAAGTTTTACTAATACGCTGAAACGGTGTCACTATATGTTCAAACCCTAGAATACAATGCGTTAAAATAGCTTATCCCAAAGAATAACGGGAGGTAACATGTTTAACTTAATAATACCCCGAGACTAGTGGGCAGTGCATTACTCCTATAGCGTTATAATTGTTAAGGTGGGCTTGTACGAAGTTAATGAGCATATAGACAATAATAGTTTACATAGCATATGAGATTCACAAGCATCAAATCGTTCATAGACTAGCTCCCAATAAACTAGCGGGAGGTGAACATGTTTACATGTGGATAGAATATGATTCAAATAGTTCCAAGTGTTTAGTGTTTTTACATAGAATACATGTTGCACCCAAAAGTGGTTAAAAAGTAAAAATGGGTTCGTGTATACTCACAAAATTGCATGTGCTTTCCGATTATCCAATGTGACGAAGTTGTTGAGACTAGAAAGTTGAATATGTTCGATTTGGAGTTTTAAAAGGTGGTTACATTCGGTCTAAGGATTTGGAGTTTAAAGTACATGAAAAATAGACATATGTGAAAATAATCATCTTGTACACATAACACTTGTTCTTGACACTATTGAAACTCAAAAGTGTTTGTGTGTTTTCATGGATTCAAAGGTCCATTAGAATCGTAACAAGTGCATGGTCAAAGATGATGTAACTTACACTTGACAAATAACTAATAAATTATCATCAAGGTCTAGTTACTTGGATAATTATAGATTATATAGATATCATATTATTATTATATAGAGATTACAAAGTCCCATAGGTCAAGCATGACGTAGGAGATTAAAGTCTCCATTTAGGTACCTCTTTGTATCATATAATTCATACATGAGGTAGGAAGAATCAAGTCTTCCATTTAGGTACCTATATTGTTCACCACTACACTTGTTGTTATGAACAACAAGGAGGGTCATGAACTTACAAGTAAATAGAGAAATAAGAACGACTAATCTATTGAAAACATCAAGAAGTGAGTGGATTCTTATGAAAGATAGCCCAAGCTAGTCTAACAATCACACATACATCAAGCTTCAAGCTTGAACAGTTCTTGTGGGTAAAACCCTTTCTAAAACAGAATGTTTGTGAGGTTTTAACCTCTGATTTAACTTGTCTCATCCTTGTTTTTAAGCCCAACTAACCATTCAATTGATTATGAGCATTAGGACATAGGTTTGAGATGAGGAAACTCAAGTTTAGCTAAGTTTTTCAAAGTTTAAGTGAAAACCGAAAGTAACAGTCCACTTTGGAGCATTTTTGGTGACATTCCAGTCTTTGGTTTTCCATGAAAAACCTGTGGAAATGTTCCTAAGGTTGTTCCAAGCAAGTGGGAAAAAGAATCAATGAAAAAGACCAAGAAATGAAGAAGTTATACATGTTTTAGTGCCTTGTGTCGAATCTGTCTTACAAGTGATTTCCAGCCGAAATGAGAGTGATTTGAGAGTGAAATTTTGAGTTTGTAAATTGTATGAAGTGTGGAGGAGCCTTGTTTTTTATAGGGAAGTGATTAGGGTTGAAGTTGGTGTGTAATTAATGCTCTAATCATGTTTAAAAATAAAATAACACACAAAAGACCCGCCAAAAACAAGTCTGGTCGAGCTGGGCTGCGGATCCAGGCCGTCGCGGGCCGCGACCAAGATAAAGTGGTCCGTCTCGGGACGCCAGGGTTCAGGTTTGGGTTGTTGGTTTGATTTAAACGAGGGTATATATGACCTACGTGCTGGGTTTTGTTCGATGTGAAGACCACAACGGAGTGGTTGTGCGCGTGTTTGTTGAAGCGGGAAACCCGGGTTCGAGTCCCGTGGTCATCGGTTTTGTTTATTTTTTTGTTTTAAGTTTTAATAAAGTTCCTTTTATTACACCAAGTCCCTAAACTTTAGAAGGATTAATTATTTACAACTTAACATAGTTTAACTAGGTTATTTTATGAAATAACTAAACAACTTAACATGGTTTAACATAGTACAACTTAACGTAGTTTAACTTTAATAAAACTAACTTTACAACTTAACTAGGTTAAAATAAAAGAATAAAAAAAATTAATTGTAAAATTAATTAAATTATTTAACTAAAAATATAAATAATTAAATAACCTAATTAATTAGATTAAAGAATAAAATTTCAACGATTATTTATTTCGCAATAATTAATTTTTTTAAACAAAATAAATAATTAATTAAACACACCATTAACCATATAAAAATCTTTTGACGGTTATTTAATCCGCGAAAATTTTATGTGGTTTCAAAGGTTAGTATTCGAATCTTTTAAAACGAGTCGGATTTTGGGAATACATTTTGACAGATGTTACAGTTTATCTGCCAAAAGCTATTATATGTTTCATGGTCCAAACCTCATCGCGGGGTTTCAATAAACTACATACGATTGAGCGTTCTGGTATCAGTGTAGAATATCAAGTTCTTGCAAATGCCGCTTATGAGCTTTGCTAGATTAGGTTTGTGCTTCATGTGTTACGCATAAATATTTATAGTCTCCCTACATTATGTTGTGACGACACAAGAGCTACATATCTAGTACTTGTTGAATTTCATCATTGTAACAAACACCTTTAGATTGACATGTATTTCATAACAGATATGGTTGTAGCACAAAGTCTTAGAGTTCACTATGTACATATCACCGTTCAAATTGCAAAATAATTACTAAACAAAATGTTGTCTTCCACACGGTTTAACACTGTTAGGTCCAAGCTACGTGTTAATGCGAATGTCTAGCTTCAAGCACATAGTGTTAGAGTAGTTAGTTTGTAGTTATTTAGTTGTTTGTTTATGTTTTAGCAGTTACTCATTGTATCGTTGATTGAGTTGCCGACACCATACTTCATTGTGTCATTTCAACCAAATACATAATACGAATTCAGTCTCTCTCTCTCTCTCTACATTATTTCTCTTACCATAATAATAACCAAGTACAATTCATAAACATAAATTAAACACAGAAATATATTCTAAAATTTTAACAAAAGGGGAATAGTTTTTCTTTACGTAGATATTGATAGAACAACCAGAAAGACAGCGTTATTACACAAATTTACAACATCGTCGACCAGTCCTCTCCATCGCCTCCACTTTTATCATGATAACTATATATAAATAAACATTAACAAAGACAAATACATCGTACCTCTTTTAGTTTTCATTGTACTCTACACGAAGCCTTGCACTAACTCGAGTACTTCATTTCTCGTTTCTGGTGATCAAGGATACCATTTGAGTCCCACGAGTTTGACGAAGCCGAATTCGCATCGAACTCATTAGACCACCAAGTCATCATGTCCTTGGCACCATCCATGTCCTTGAAAACTTCAAATTCGTTCGCCTGTGCCTGATCTATCGATTCGGAGTTCGCTCCTTTGTTGTTCAAGAACTGGTCGATCTCAGCTTGAAATGCCATAAACTGCTGGAAATCCATGCTTGGCTGTTTTACACCATCGGTTTCCGGTAGTGTAGATGACCCAACATTGATTCCATTGATGGGATTGTCTATTTGGTTGATCAACATATTATTAGGTAGGGAGTACACTTGTTGAAGGTGGTTGTTACATGGTCCATAGAGCTGAACCTTTTGAGGGGAATCAGGAAAAACATGTTGCATCATTAGAGGGTTAGATGATTCATTTAAAAGCTGTAAACTTTGCATCATCTTTTCTTGAATTGGGTTCAACTTGCAAGGCCACAAGGACATATTAGAACGTTGTGACATATTAGGGTTTTCAAGGCTTTGGAGTTGCATGTGAAGTTGGAGCCTTTCAATGGCAGAATTACTTAAAGTTTCCACACCATTCCCATTTTTGGGATCCGGGGTTGAACCAGGTGTCCTACTAGCATGAGACTGTTTACGCCTTCCAAGCAACTTCTTCTTCAATCTTGTGTTCCAGTAGTTCTTGATATCATTATCAGTTCTTCCAGGAAGTTGCGCAGCGATTATGGACCACCTGATTGATTTTGCAAGTGGTTCAATAATAGTCCATATAGATACATATCATAACAAAAAGTGTTGCAAGTGATGCATAGATCTAAGAGAAATTTGAGCATGTTATGATATGGGTAATATTCTTTGAACAAAAGAGACATAGACAAGTGCAAAGGACAAGCAAACATAAGTTGAAAGTTGAAACATGAAAGACTGTTACCTGCTACCAATACTAATATAGAGGCTGCAGATGATATTGTCTTCTTCTTCAGAGAATCCTCCATGCTTGATGTTAGGTCTTAGGTAATTTAACCATCTGAGCCTACAACTTTTTCCACACCTCTTTATGCCTTCATATATACCAGAATCCTTAAGTTAGGTTATAAGTTATAACTCCAAGAATTGAAGTATCATACTCATAATTTGACCAATAACAAAAGATGAAATGAATATGCATACCGATCTTTTGAGGAAGAGCGATCCAGTTACCACCGGTGCCGTATTTTTCGATATAATCTTTGAGTGTAGCATCTTCTTCAGGAGACCATGGACCCTTCTTCACGTTTGCTTTGTCACAACAAGGTGCTCTTCCCATGGTTGTTCAATATCTTTGCCTTAGTTTGCAAGTCTTCTGTACCTCTCTTTCTTTGAGTATCTGGTCTGTTTGTGGAAAAAATGTATTAGCGAAGACCCTGAATTTATAGTGGGTAAGATTAGGGTTAGTTGTGATGCTAGTTCAAAGAAAAGAAGTTCATACGCTTCTAGGGTTTTGGTGACTTTTTGACAACTTGTTACATAGAATATAGCTATGCTTTATTATTATTTTAAATTCTTATTTTTCTTTGAATTTTCTATTCTAGATTATAGTTTAATAGCTACTTATTGCCTCAAATTTAGGATGTCAATAACACACAACTTTGCGATTGGTATCGTTAACCTCAATCTCACATCTGATTTTAAAGCTCTGTCCCATATTTGCTCCCATACCAATTTAGTGTGTGCAAGGTAATCACTCGTTGAGCATTGGGTATGTACGTTGTTTAGTAGTTGAAAAGTACTCATTAGAATCATAAAATTACTTTCTTGCTTAATTTCTTTATGATTTTATTACCCAAAGAAATTATAAAAACTAAAAAAAATGAATTAATAGATTATTTTATTACCTAAGGACGAACGCAAATAAAAAATAGAATGTTGACGAGTATGATTTGGGTAGACGAGTACGCATATTTTGAGTAATCGGTATATCACCTAATCTCATGCACTTCCATACCCAAGAAATTTTTCAATATTAATTTAATACCCGAATACCCGTCCCTTCACCCATTCGAATAGTTCGGGTTTTGGATTTACGCTAAGGTCAGGGTTCGTTAGCCATCCATACTTAAAATACATACACCGTTTGTTTCTTTTTTACGGCCTAGCTAATTCACAGTATTTTACTGATATGTGAAGTGTGATAATACAGAAATATAGTAAAAGATAGCAGCTACGTAATAAGCTAAATTACTAAACATCTCAATTATAGAACTGAAAATAATTAATAAACTGTAATTTCAACTTCAAGTGAACAAATAATAAAGATGCAACCAGACAAACAACTACACAAATATCTCTTTGGTGTCTTTAAGTATTATTATTTTAAAGTAGACTCTGAGAAATTAGTTTTATTTTAATGTTTAAAGGTAATGGTGCAAGTAAATTCAAGAAAGAAGCCTCCATACTCTTTGTTTGTCGCCAACCTCTCATGTATTGTTCCATTATTAGCTACAGATGTATTTGTGACAAAATCATAAAAATAAAACATGTCTTAAAGTTTGGATCATTTCTGAATATTAATATAAAATAATGTTCTGCCTTTTAATTTATCATGAAATTGATAATAGTTTCCTTACTTTTATAAGAGGAAATGCAAATTCAAGAACTAGGATATATAAAAATTAAAAAAAAAAAAAAGAACTAGGATATAAAATCTGGACAAGGTATATATGATATCTGTACTTTGGTCATAAAGACTCTTATATGTGTTCATGAAATATGGAAAATGAGTAAAAAGTATGGGTTTTAACTTAAAATTCTTACTTTCGATTGCGTGTTTTTATTTTTATCTTATTCAAGAAAAAACTAATATTATTTTGACCGATTTAATAATTTAGCATTAAATTTAGGTTAAAATATATTATTTTTTTAAAGGAAAATAATATATTATTAGTATTGTGTGCATTACATTACCTGAACTTAATATTTATTAGTATTGTGTGCATTACATTACCTGAACTTAATATTTAGGTTACTATAATCACAAAAAAAAACTCATTGTGATCGATATTTGATGGTAACTTTTCTCCTATTTGAGTTTTTTTTTTTTTTTTTTTCACTTCTCCTAAGATTCTTCGCAGCAGTGCGTGTGAAGGGAATGGAAATTGATTTTTAGTTGTGTTAAGGGTGGAAGTCAATTGGTGATGGTCATTGTTGCTGTTTGTAGTCGGGTTATTCTAAGACTGAAACTATCGGCACACCACGTGTGTCTATTTACATACTTTAGGGTTTATATATGTTGTATATAGGTTTTTACGCAGCATATAGGATTGCATAAAAATCAGTGTCTGACTGAGTTCATTTCTGGTATGGCTGCTCCTATACGTTGTGTATAGACCTATACACAACGTATATAAAGGGTCAAAAATACAATATTTTATAAATGTTTCTTAAAAAAACTATCATTTATATACGTTGCGTATAGACCTATACGCAGCGTATATAAAGGGTCAAAAAGACAATTTTACCTCTGTTTTAGGCTGCGTATAACCCCTAATCCAGGGGTAAAATGATCTTTTTTACTATACGCCGCGTATAGCCATATATGTGGCGTATATATGGTGTAGTATAGGTCTCGTATAGGCCTATATGCATATACAAGACCTATATAGGAAAAATAGATGCAATACGATACGATTAATGTTGTATAAAAAATCTGTAAGAAATAATTACTTTTTTATTTATTTAAAGGGAATTGGCCTCTAATAATCCTAACTATAGGATACCATACAACACCCGTATAAGCCTATAGGTGTAGTATAGGTCTCGTATAAGTCTATATGCATATACAAGACTTATATGATACTTATACTACACCTATAGGCCTATGTGGGAACTTTAATACATCCATATGCCTATAGGAGACATATAAGCCTATACGGAATCTATACAATACTTATACTACACCATATGATACGACACTATACCTATAGGCCTATACGAGACGATATTACACATATATGCCTATACATGACTTATGCTACACTATACGATACGATAGGGTACAATATTATATTACACGTATGGGCCTATATGAGATTTATACTACACTATATGATACGATACATCCATAGACCTATACGAGACCTATATTATACTATACGATAGAATACTTAACAATGTTTTTACTACACTATACGATATGATAGGATACAATATTATATTACACGTATAGGCCTATACGAGATTTATCCTACACTATATTATACGATACTACATTCATAGGATTATACGAGACATATATTATACTATACGATAGAATACTTAACAATGTTTTTTATTCATCTATTTTTAAAAATTACTTATTATAGAAGTTTGCTAAAACAATAAATAATATATAACAATGTTTCTTAAAAAACGACCATTTATATACGCTGCGTATAGGCCTATACACGGTGTATATAAAGGGACAAATTCTCACATCTTATCATAGATTCTCTTGGAAAGTGAAAAGGTAGCCATGTGCCGTGTATAGACATATATGCGACGTATATAAAGGTAGGGTTTGGTATGCAGATAGGCATTTTGGTGTAAATATGTACACCCTATTATAAATGCACTATACTCTAATTTCCATTTACACCCTACTCTATAGCATTAGTTAGTGTTTACCAAAAAGCAACTATAATAAACCAATTAGAGTGTAGTTTAATTTAATGAGGTTTGACCTGGTATTAAAAAAAAAAAACTAAAAACCTAATTAAATACATACTGGCGAAAATATTTTTTAAATGGCTGAAAATTTTTATTAGTCACCCAAAATATACATAGTTCGACTACTAGAGCAGTCAGTACCCAGATACAAAATTCACCCCTTTTACATCCGAACCCCTACTCATAACAAAAATAGAACAAATAATTAGTTCCAAGTCAAAAATATGATTACTCATTCACTTTAGCAACACTTTTTTAAATATAGATTTAAACAAAATAAAGGGCAACTTCATTTTTTTCTTCTACACCTTTAATTGGTTATTTTTTATTTAATTTAAGATAAAAATTTGAGTTAAATGTCATTTTAGTCCCTGTGGTTTGGGCCATTTTGCCAGTTTAGTCCAAAGGTTTCATTTTTAACTTATGGGTCCAAAAAGGTTTCACAGTTGCCATTTTAGTCCACTTGGTTAACTTCATCCATTTTTTCTATTAACGAGAAGGCCAATTTGGTCATTTTGTATGTAATTCTGTTAACTAAAATTGCAATTCAGCCATATAAAATGACCGAATTGGCCTTCTCGTTAACAGAAAAAATGGATGAAGTTAACCCAGTGGACTAAAATGGCAACTGTGAAACCTTTTTGGACCCACATGTTAAAAATGAAACCTTTGGACTAAACTGGCAAAATGGCCCAAACCACAGGGACTAAAATGGCATTTAACTCTAAAAATTTAGAGTAAATTGCACAAAACGTCCTTTAAGTTTCACCAATCTTCCTGGTTTCAGCCTTAATCTTTAAAAGTTGCCAAAACCAGCCTTTAAGATTAATTTTGTTGCCGGTTTCATGCTTTATCACTAACCCAGTTACTAATCCATGTTAAATGGCCTCACATGCATAGATGTGAGGATAAAACCGTCTTTTCATGTCTGTTATGTTATTAATCTCCATGGTCAACCCAAAAAGTCAAACCAAGAAAACCCCCAAAACCCACCACTCATCTCCCCACTCTTCAGCTCTTCAAAACCCCATCTCTAAATCCTTTAATTAACTCTTCTTCTTTCCCCCACAACCTAAAGTTACCATCTTTAAAAGACCCAATTTGTTCCACACATTCCCACCCTTTACCAGACTCTATTGATGAAAATTTCACCAAGAATCTTCAAAAGCCTACAACTTTACAACAAATCCCAAATGGGTTTGATTCAGTTTCGAATTTGGAGATGAACCCAAAAAGGGTTTACATTCAAGAACCCCCTTGGATTACTTCTCTGCTGATGAAGAATTTTTACAGAAACAATGTTAAGAAAAGGGTAAAAGTGAAAATTGATAAGAGAAATTATTATATTTTGAGGAGGAGACAGAGTAAGTATAACGATTGGTTTGAGCCGTTGAGTATAGTGATTGAGAAGGAGCAGAAGTCGTTGTTGGCGGGTTGGTTTGAGCCATTGAGTACACCTTCAATTCAATCCAATGGCTGACAAAATCCACCCTTCGTCCAAATAATTCACTGGAAAACCTAACCCTAACTTTCCGGTGAGTAAACCTCGTCTAGTCTACCGTCCTCAAGCCCTTCGCAACCGTCGGAGCTACTGCTGCCGTTAACGCCTATGGATCAAATCCCTTTCTATAGATAAAGTGACTTTATTATCTGTATTGCAAATGGCGACCTTTGACTTAACAAATCAAATTGCTTCGTTCCCTGATGAGATTAGTAGTGCCGATTTCGACTCTGATTTCGTCTGGGGTGCTGCTACCGCTGCATATCAGGTATATCTTGCTGCTGTTAAATGCCAGTTTGACCGCTTTTTTAGTTGAAAATGATCCACTCTTTTATTTTTTTAATTCCTGAAATTAGTGGACCAATGTTGTTTATTTTGCTCCATTCTCCTTCTATTTTCAGTTTATATGTCGAGATATTTTAGGGATTTTTATCTGGGTGAATACATGTGGTTTTGGAGGTTGAAGATGAAGAAAGTGGAGAGAGAGCGATGAAAAGACGGTTTTACCCTCACATGCTATGCATGTGAGGCCATTTAACATGGATTAGTAACTAGGTTAGAGATAAAGGATGAAACCGGCAACAAAATTAATCTTAACGGCTGATTTTGGCAACATTTAAAGATTAAGGCTGAAACCAGCAAGATTGGTGCAACTTAACGTTTTGTGTAATTTACTCAAAAATTTATGATGATATTTTTAACCAAGAAACGATTTATATGTTTTTTAATTTTTTTAGTATATATATTAGCAGCATCATAAAACAATTAACTTGGTTTTATTATTAATCTAAAATATATTAGTATATATATTAGCAACATTATAAAGAATGAAAATAGTATAGTTAATTAAAGAGCAAAAAGCAAAAAAGAATAAATCTTATTGGACCTTACTAGTCAAAAGTAATTAAGATGTAATTAATTGTATAGAGTATGGTGTAAATGGAAAATAGAGTACTTTATATTTAAAATAACCCATAATGTTAAGCAGGTGGTTCTTGGGTCACACATATCAACAACACCATGTCTGGATAACAGTCTATTAATTGTATTGTTGATACATATCGTGTGGATACGGCTCGGCTCGGTTCGACTCGACTACGAAGTGAAGGCCGTAGTCAAGACATCCTCATGTCTTGACTCGGTATGCGATTTACTTTGTAACGTTCGATGTAATTGCTACTGCGTGTGTGCAGTATGCATTTAGTATAGCTTATGTTTATGTGGCTGTTAGTTTGTTTGTCTTAGTCCATGATGAAGCCCAAGCTTTGGCCCAACATGAGAAGAAGCCCAACATGTATGACGAAATCAGAAGTGATTTCGTCAAAGCCACATGTGGAACGAAATCACCCAAGTGGTGAAAACACTTTGTGATGAAAACCAAATAGGACGAAATCAGGTGATTTCGTCCATATCCTTGATTTCGTCCCATGTGATTTCGTGGGCTTCTGATTTCGTCGACATGTGTAGTATATAAACACAGACACAAAACAGAACAAACCAGAGAAGTCTGAATAGATTTCGGAGAGAACACACACACAACTGAGAGTTTATAGGTTTATCTTGTAAACATTGCTTTGTAACGGTTTCATACGAGTTAATACAATGGAGTGTTAATCGTTGAATCTTTGTGTCTTACGTGTTCGTAACTTGGTTTAACTTACCCGTTTGGATTCCGCACTCTCGGGTTTGTCAGAAAACAGGGAATAGAGGTTACTCGATCCTCCGGGTGGACCTACATGTATATTGATGTGCGTGAGTGTTATTAGTTTTTAATGTATATGTTAAGCCCTTTTTAACACTTTTTAGCCAAGTTTTAAATTTATAAAACACGATATTTACTAACACTAAACACACATATGGGCAAGTGCACCCATCGTGAGCGTAGTATAGTGTTGGCAAGATACCGAGGTCGTCCAAGGACACAAGAGCTTTTAGTACCGGTTTATCCTCAACGTCTAATCAAATCAAAAGTTTAGAAAAATGTTTTAAACTAGAAAAAATAAAAATTAACTAAAATGCTGAAAAATAAAAACAGATAGACAAGATGAATCACTTGGCTCCGACACGTGTTTAGTGTAACCTTTGATTATTTCCGCACTTTTGCACTATTTAAGAGATTATCTTAGTTATTGTAATAAGCCCCTCTTTTGAAGGTGACGTTACCCTCAACCCAGTAGTTTGAGTCAGCAAGGATACAATTCTAAAGGGTTGGATTATTGAAAGATAATTAATTAAGTTATTAATGCATATTATGGTAGGCCCCTCTTTTGAAGGTGACGTTACCCTCGGCTAAGTAGTCTGAGTCAGCAGGGATACAGTCCTAAGTAGCCGAGTTAAAGTATTAATAGTAGCTTACATATGAGGGCATCAAAGAGTTTGGACCCCCGCCATCCAATACCGGTGGGTATTGAAGCAGGTCCTACTAAATTTGACCCCGGTCCTTGCAGGATCTATACACTGAACATGGCAAGATTCTTACCAAACTGTTCCCTTAACCCCTGACCAGGTAGCCAACATACCTCCATATAGACCGTGGAGATATGAATGGTGAAAATCTTTTATTTTATATAGACAGTAAAATAATGCCAAGACACCACGGACAAACGATAAGGAATAATCACCTTCAACATAAGAAACTAGTTATTAAAGTCATTAATACATACCCAAGTAAAAAGTGCGAAAAGATTAAAAATAAAAAGTATTACACTAGACACTTGTCTTCATCAAGTGATGTAAGAGACTTAGGCAAACATGGCCTTTGATTGTCAAGAACTCTTACGATCAATCTTGGATCCCGAGACGACTCACACGCTCTATGATGGACAATGGATGATGGTGGTGGATGATGGTGTTGTGATAGTGGTGGGTGGTGGGTGAAGTGTGAGAGAGGTAGTGTGCCAAGGGATGGTTTGCAAATGAGCCAAGCACCCCTATTTATAGCCTGAACAGTAGCTCGGGCACGGCCCCGTGTCCAGTGGGCACGGCCCCGTGTCCATCCTCCTTCTCTGTCTTCATTAATTGCTTTTGTCTCTATTAGTTGATCACGCCCCGTGTCCGCTGGGCACGACCCCGTGTACAGAAGCATATCTGTACTATCAAGATTTGCCTGGATTCTGCGAATCTTATAGTTGACCACGGCCCCGTGTCCGCTGAGCACGGCCCCGTGGTGGGCGATGGAAGCTTCTACTGCTTTGTCTTTTATGTTGACACTTGGGCACGCCCCCGTGTTCACTGAGCACGGGGCGTGTTCAGCCTTCTGTTCTCTTGTTTTGCTTGGGAAGATGCTTTCGGGGAGGTCGGGCATGCCACGTTTGTTCCTTTTCTTGTATTTATGTTAGATTTAGCTGCCTTTTTGCTTCTTTTGTTAATTTGAGCTCATTTAATCCTGAAAATACAAAAGGAAGACAAAAGCACATTTTTTCCAACATTAGTACTAAAAAAGGGTTAGTTTTATGCCACAATTGATGTAATTTATATGTTGCATTTTGCACACATCAAATACCCCCACACTTGAATCTTTGCTTGTCCTCAAGCAAAACACTTTATAATGTGGCTTTACACTCGCAAATGGAATGGGTAGAAGAGAATGTTTTTGGGCTTGTCATAGAGTGTCGGGATTTCCAAGATTCTTTATTAAGTTTTATTTTTATTTATTTACAATCCTATTCGTCATGATTTATTTAAAACTTTTCATAAGATAAATTACTTATTAGGGCATAACATGCCTTTTTAAAATTCTATTTATATACAAGTTCACATACCTCACGGGGGATCACTCAACACTCGGCCGAAGATGTATTTTAGTGAATCACTCGAGAGCGGCATGAAACTTACTCCTACCATAGGCTTGCCAAGCAATCAATCCTCCTCCTTTTTAACTATATACCTTTGTAAATATCAAGAGGACTTTTGGGTGAAGGGTTAGGCTTGGGTTAAAGGTAGTTGGTTGGGTTAGTGGTTAGTAGAAAAGGGCGAAAAAGCGTAAAAAGCATCGGTTTTCGAAAGACTTTTTATTTTTGCAATTTTTATTTTGATGAAGCCATGATTCAAACAAAGTTATTTTTAATGAACTTGCTTGTTTATTTCTTTTGCTTCATCATCAACATTTTTTTTTTTGAAAGTTATACGAAAAACCGAGCTTGTTACTAAAACAAAGGGTTAAAAATAAAAAAGGTTTTGGTGGGTGAAAGGGTGTTTGGTTTGGGTTAAGAAATGAAAAGGTTTAGACTCAAAGGGGTTAACTAGGGGGATTTTGGGTAGGTGGTAAAAAAAGAAAAATAATGGTGTAGAAATAAAAAGGGTTAGTCCTAATGCCTCCATCATTTACTTACTCGGGTTTAAGTTGGTAAGGACCGGGAATGTATCGTAGTGGCAAGTTCTAGAGTTGTAAGAACCAAGCGGCTATTCACACAAGAAACGAAAAATAAGCATTTAGTTTAAAGATATGTATTTGTATGCTCAATAAAGGCTCAAAACTCACTTTTGTGGGAATGGGTTTTTATGTGATCAAGTATATATAATTAAATTTTAACTAAGCTTGTCATGCCTTTTCATAATTGTCTTATGTTGGTTCTTTTTATCACGACGCTATCGGTTGTAAATTTGTAAAAATATAACCTTTTTAGAATTTGAAATTCCCAAGTTAAACCTAGACAAGTAAAAAAATTGAAATTTTTTGAAAAAAATTTGGGGTGATTAGCGTTTCCAATAGAGTTTTGTGTAATGCTTGTGATTAGGACTTGCAAGATTCAAAGTTTTAGCATCCCCCCCCCCCCACACTTAAATTAAACATTGTCCTCAATGTGTCCCAAAAATAAGTTTTTAGGTTGATTGAATGTGTAAAAAGGTGTGAAAAAACAAAATTTTATGTTACTGGGCATCTGGACACGGCCCCGTGGTGTCCGGGCACGGCCCCATGTTCAGGTGCCAGTAACAAAAAGTTGAACAAAAGAAACAGAAGCCTGGACACGGGGGCGTGTTGGGTGAACACGGCCCGTGTCCAGTTTACCTGAACTGGGTATTTTCTGCAGACTGTGCAGCACGGGGCCGTGTTGGGCGGGCACGGCCCGTGCTGAACCTGCTGTAATGAGGAAATTTTGTCGGATGGCTCTGTTTTCGTGCATGGGGTGCTGGTCCAAGTTTCCCTTGTTATCCTTCACCATCCCGGGTGTGTTTTATTCATTACAACATCATCCAAACACCAAATTAACTAAAACCATCATTCATTAAGTCATAGAGAGAATTACAAAATAATCCTAAAAGTTTGAAAACAAAGAAGAAATTAAAAATTTAAGGGTCCTAAATTAGATAGGTCAAGTGATACATAAAATCATCCTAAGGAGCTCTACTAATACAATAATAACCAAAATTCCGGAAATAGCTTTCCGGTATCTAAAAGTTTTGTAGAACTCCGAGCCGAGAGGTATTCCCTAGATGTTGCTAGAGCCATTCTTCTATCTCTCTTGGGAGAAAGAAGGCGGGGTCGTTTTCTTCAACGTCTTGTGGCGGGGGAGAGACACCAACAGGAACCCCTTGTAGTACGTCCCGAGGGGGCTCTGGATGTATCGCATACCATTCGGCCGGTATGATGACTTCGGGAACCACATTCCATGCCCTTTGGGTAATGATTGGAACCAAAGGAGGAGATGCGAGAATGTTCAACCTTTGGTGCAAAAGGTTGACCTCTCGAAGACATCCCTCTAATCCCACCGTCAAATGATTAATACGGTCAACCAATGCTTCTTCCACCCCCGTCATCTCATCAATGGCCTCTCTTAAGGAGTAAACGTACTTTACAAGAGAGTCTTCAACCGTTGATGATCTTCTCCCTTGTCGGTTGTTTCTGGAGTGTGATGAAGATGTTCCGCTAGTTCTGCTCGCCATTCTGAGAAAACATACCGAAAAGAGTTCAACTTTATGGAATCAGTGCTTCGGACACGGCCCCGTGTTCAATGAACACGGCCCGTGTTCAGATGTCTGTAGATTTTTAGGACAAGGGATCATGGAGTTTTAATTTGTTTTTATGATGTTTAAAACATTTTTAAGCAGAAACAACTTAAAACATTGTTGTAGAACTTATTTTTAACAAGATCCCATGAATAAAAATCTAACAAACATCTCAATAAAACTTGAAATTGTGAAGATTTCAAGTTTTAATGGAAGCATGAAGGAAAAATTGAAGAAGATGAAAGTGGATAAAAGAGGAAAGGACAAGAAGATTGTTGAGAAACTTCTTTTAGAAAATACCTAGGATGGTATGTGAGAATATTCCCCAAATCTCTGTCCCTTGAATGGTTCAAAATGTGCAGGATTCTTGGCTGCATTTATAGAAAACGACAGTACGCTGCACACGGCCCCGTGTCGGATGGACACGGCCCCGTGTTCAGGTGGAATCCTGACACATTTTGTCCGTATTCTGACACGACATCAGACGGGAATCTTTGAGTGGAAACGGGGGCGTGTTGACCTGGACACGACCCCGTGTCTAGAGGCTGTCTTATGGGTTTGTCTACTTTTAAGGAACTTTTCCGGATCGGGCGGTTCCTTACTGGATGGAACAACCCCAAAGTGCCTAAGATACCTTAATTGTTCAAGATTAAGACGAGAACGCAAGAGGTTGTCGGTGAGGGTGATTCCTATGCTATATGTAGGTGGACAAGTCCAACCCTTTCCCGGGCTCTTGTTAAAGAAGGTGTATGCCGAATCGCTCAGGTCTATGTATACATCGAACGAAGTCGATGGGGATTCCTTCACAGCACAATCGACACAGGGACGACTATCGCTCAAGTCCTCACTAGAGTTAGAGGTAACGTTGGTAACAACGAAGTTGTTTTTATGTGATCCCAACAATTCTTCTTGGTTATCGTCTTGAGATAAATTATTGAAATCTATCCTAAGTTCTTCTAACCAATTAAGAATTAGATCTTCCATTTGAAATAGTTCATCAAGAAGCATTTCTCCTAGAAGATCCGGTTGAGAGCATTCGAGGGAGAGATAAGGATTATTTTTACTTTCGCCCCTCTTAAGGCTACATGAAAACAATGGGTCTATATAGTGGGGCTTATAATTTAGAAAATAACATTCTAATTCTTTATGAGAGCCACCACATATTTGACACCACGTACCATAAGAGTGCTGAAAGTAAAAAAAATATCATTATCACTCATGTTTGTGTCAGAAATTACCAACCGTCGGGATCTTACGGTTCTGTTTTTGGTAACTGAATCTTGGGCACGGGGCGTGTTGGGTGGGCACGGCCCCGTGTTCAGCTTACTGACTGACTTAAAACAGGATTGCCAGTTCCAATGATTGGGCACGGGGCGTGTTCAGCGGGCACGGCCCGTGCTGAGTTCTGCAGAAGCTGAAAAAACTAAGAAAAATCCTAAAAAATGGAAAAATAAGAAAAATGATTAGGCCGTTGATTCCCAACTTTCTTAAAATCCTTGTGTCCCTGGCAGCGGCGCCAAAAACTTGATGTGCGTGAGTGTTATTAGTTTTTAATGTATATGTTAAGCCCTTTTTAACACTTTTTAGCCAAGTTTTAAGTTTATAAAACACGATATTTACTAACACTAAACACACATATGGGAAAGTGCACCCATCGTGAGCGTAGTATAGTGTTGGCAAGATACCGACGTCGTCCAAGGACACAAGAGCTTTTAGTACTGGTTTATCCTCAACGTCTAATCAAATCAAAAGTTTAGAAAAATGTTTTAAACTAGAAAAAATAAAAAATAACTATAATGCTGAAAAATAAAAATAAAAATAGATAGACAAGATGAATCACTTGACTCTGACTCGTGTTTAGTGTAACCTTTGATTATTTCCGCACTTTCGCACTATTTAAGAGATTATCTTAGTTATTGTAGTAGGCCCCTCTTTTGAAGGTGACGTTACCCTCAACCCAGTAGTTTGAGTCAGCAAGGATACAATCCTAAAGTGTTGGATTATTGAAAGATAATTAATTAAGTTATTAATGCATATAATGGTAGGCCCCTCTTTTGAATGTGACATTACCCTCGGCTAAGTAGTCTGAGTCAGCATGGATACAGTCCTAAGTAGCCGGGTTAAAGTATTAATAGTAGCTTACATATGAGGGGATCAAAGAGTTTGGACCCCCGCCATCCAATACCGGTGGGTATTGAAGGAGGTCCTACTAAATTTGACCCAGGTCCTTGCAGGATCTATACACTGAACAAGGCAAGATTCTTACCAAACCATTCCCTTAACCCCCGACCAGGTAGCCAACATACCTCCATATAGACCGTGGAGATATGAATGGTGAAAATCTTTTATTTTATATAGACAGTAAAATAATGCCAAGACACCACGGACAAACGATAAGGAAGAATCACCTTCAACATAAGAAACTAGTTATTAAAGTCATTAATACATAACCAAGTAAAAAGTGCGAAAAGATTAAAAATAAAAAGTATTACACTAGACACTTGTCTTCACCAAGTGATGTAAGAGACTTAGGCAAACATGGCCTTTGATTGTCAAGAACTCTTACGATCAATCTTGGATCCCGAGATGACTCACACACTCTATGATGGACAATGGATGATGGTGGTGGATGATGGTGTTGTGATGGTGGTGGGTGGTGGGTGAAGTATGAGAGAGGTGGTGTGCCAAGGGATGGTTTGCAAATGAGCCAAGCACCCCTATTTATAGCCTGAACAGTAGCTCGGGCACGGCCCCATGTCCAGTGGGCACGGCCCTGTGTCCATCCTCCTTCTCTGTCATCATTAATTGCTCTTGTCTGTATTAGTTGACCACGGCCCCGTGTCCGCTGGGCACGACCCCGTGTGCAGAAGCATATTTGTACTATCAAGATTTGCCTGGATTCTGCGAATCTTATAGTTGACCACGGCCCCGTGTCCGCTAAGAACGGCCCCGTGGTGGGCGATGGAAGCTTCTACAGCTTTGTCTTTTATGCTGACACTTGGGCACGCCCCCGTGTTCACTGAGCACGGGGTGTGTTCAGCTTTCTGTTCTCTTGTTTTGCTTGGGAAGATGCTTTCGGGGAGGTCGGGCATGCCACGTTTGTTCCTTTTCTTGTATTTATGTTAGATTTAGCTGCCTTTTTGCTTCTTTTGTTAATTTGAGCTCATTTAATCCTGAAAATACAAAAGGAAGACAAAAGCACACTTTTTCCAACATTAGTACTAAAAAAGGGTTAGTTTTATGCCACAATTGATGTAATTTATATGTTGCATTTTGCACACATCATATATACAGAAATTGTGCAAGTACCCTAACTAAGAATTTAGTATAACTAGCTACTTTGACTTCATCATCGTTCAAAAAAAAAAGCTACTTTGACTTCATATATAAATAGCCAGATCATTATCAGAATTAGGTTTCATGATGAACTTCAAATATCTCTTAACAGCAAAATGTTTTATATCAAAAATAATCTCTACATGTTAATGTAATCTTTTGGTTTCATAAAAGTTACAGATCTGCAGTTTATCGCGAATCAACAACAAAGTTAGAACGAATCAAGAATTAAATCTTTAATCGCGAATCAAAAAACGGTTGGTAATCACGAATCGATATTAGCGCGGATCTAGAAGTGTTAAAAACGAATCAACATTAAAAAGGATCTGGAACACGTTTGATTAGAACGAATCAACAATATTTGGTTATCACGGATCAACATTGGTTGTTGATCCACGCGGATCAGTCTGTCATTATAATCAAGGATCTGGAAAGTTGAACGACTGTTGTGTTTTGTTCTTGTTCTGCGCGGATCCAGAAACTTTATACTCAGCAATAACGGATCAAAGTCTTTGTTCTACACTGAGTTTGGGGTGTTATTTACGAGTCAATATCACGAATCAGGAAACAGTTTATACACAAATCAGCAGGTTTGCAACAGATCCGGTTCATTTGCTGAAACAAACTGAAATATGTCCGCAAAATTTGGTTTAGTTGTTCATTCACTGAAAGTTCAGAACAGAATTATTCCAAAGTATATTCGCGCAGATTCGGTTCATTTGCAGAAAATTAGTATCCATTCGAACCGAGTTTTCTCACATCCGCACAAATTTCATCATTCAAGTTGTTTTGAATTTCATAATTGATTCAAGAGTTTAATCGTTTGTTATGTTTCAAGGTGATATACAAATGTGAAAATCAAGAAATCATGAACAGAAGGGCATCGGTTGCTGAGAGCCGAGAGGAAGAACATGCACGAGCATATCTGAGTGATATATATGATGCTTACAAGGAAGCAACGCGGGCAAACAGATGGAGTCAAGAAAAAGAGTGTTATGTGGATGCTCAAAGAAACCCAATAGTTTATCCTGATATGGTCGACTTTGAAGCACTTGTTACTGCTATTCCAACTGTAGGAGTTTGGTGTAAAGGACTCAAAGAGATTCCACACTACAGAGAAAAGGTCGAGGAAGGAATAAACAAGGTGATCTATGCGAGCTTAGAAACGAAGAAGAAGACAATGGAGGAAATTGTCGATGAAAGCAAGAAGATGGTGAATGAAGTAAAGAAAACTGTAGAGAAAGCTGGTTAAGAGAAAGCAGAGGAAGCTGTTGCAAAGAAACAACAAGTGATGGAAGATCAGAAAAAGACGACAAAAGAAGCCGAGGTGCCAAACACTGAGGTAAAAACTCAAACTAAATCTTCTTAAATGTTAAATAAATCTGATCATAAAACTGATGAACAGTGCAAGAAATGCATGGAAACGTGCAAGGCTTGTACTTAAGAGGATAACAATCTAAGATCCAGAGACATTGAATTTACTAAAATAGAAAAGATTTTCAAAGAAAAATGTAATGAAATGTTAGAAAATGAAAGATATTTGAAAGAAAAAGAAAAAGAGTTAACACAGAAATGTGAAAATCTTCAAAAAGAAAACGAAGTTTTAAAATAAAAGTGTTTAGCTGACTGCAACGAATGTATTCCAAAAGATAAAACTATTCAGGAGTTGCAAAAAGAATATGAGGGAATGAAATTGTCATATCACACGGTAAAAGAAGCTTGTGAAATTTTGAAAAGTAAAGTCACAAGTCTAGATAATAGATTGTTAGCATGTCAAGAAACAAATAAATTTCTTAAAGCCAGATTTGAAGGAAAACAAAAGGTTTTAAACAACTATATTGATGAAGTGGCTAAACTTAAACAAGAACTGGCTGAAAAAGAAAAATTAGTTAACAAACTTCAAAGTTATCATGCTTCTTCATATATTCTTGAACGTATTTTCAACATCACACCGGATGGTAAAGACTTCGAAAAGAGCAAAAAGGGAATTGGGTCAGAATACCATCAGGTTCCACCACCGTTGGAGGATAATTATACATTCTATGATGGCGAAAAGGTGGAAAAAGCAACAAACATGGTTAACCAATTACCTGACAACATCGATGTGACTTACACTAAATCTGATGATCTTGATGATTCAGAGGTGGTAGGTAAGGTTATTGAAAGCATTTTAACAGAGGAATCTACCAAAACAGATAAGTCTGAAACACATGATGAAAATGAGGGAAGTTTTCATGAGAGTTATCTTAAAAATTCAAAATCCGAGAAAAATGCGAATGAGGATCCAATAGGATTGGCATACACCATGATTGGATCAGACAAATTATTCTCAGATATTGAATTCCATATTCAAAATGTGATTTTGGATAAGATTGACAAAGCGTTTAAATTGGTAGAAATTGAAAAATATGAAATTTCAAAATTTGCTGGTAAGAGCAAGAAAACTTTTGATAACAAACCTAGTTACAAAAAGAAGAGCATGAAGGTTGGGTTGGGTTATAAAAGTCATAAAAACAAAAACTAATGAGTTGAAAAGCCAAATTCTCAGAAAAAGACAAACTTTGTTCATGGAACAAGTTCTAAGGAAGAGAAAGAACTCCAATTTAGATGACAGTCTAATGAAGAGTTCTATGCTCAAAAGAAAAGGCAACAACAACAGGGTAAAGATGTTTCCAAGAGAACATGCTTTAAGTGTGGTCAAAGTGGACATCTTGGTAGCAAATGTCCAAATCTGAAACCTATTGATGTTGACAAGAAAAGGAAAGTTGAGGTTAAGACACAGAAGTCAACGAAGTTTGAATCAAAACAAACTAGGAAACCAAAAACAACGACACTGAAAGTTGTGCCACAACAGATTTGGAAACAGAAAGTAAATGTTTCAAAACCAAAACAAATCTGGAAACCTAAAAATTCTTTGTCAAAACAAAACATTCTAAGTGATTCAAGATTTTATCGAATGAATGTTTTAAAAGAACAAACTTGGGTGGTCAAAAAACAAACTTCTGTGAGTGATAATCAAAATGAGAATGTGTTTGAGAAGAATGAACGAAACTATCCAATTTTACCTAGAAAGATACATATTCAGCTACCTGATTCAAAGCAGGCTTGGGTTGCATTGTTCAAATGATCGAATCATTTGAATGTGCAGGTGCTCCTGAAGATGAATGAATGTCAGATTGAGGAGAGGAGTAGCCTGGCACAAGAGGAGGCTGTGGATCCCTGCAACTGAGAAACAGGGAGTTTGTTTGTTCTGTACATAAATAAACTATATCAAAAACCCTAAAAGTAGAAAATTTTAAAAAACCAAAAATATGTTTTTATTTTGTCAAAAATTTAAAAATGAAAAAAAAATGTGCTTGTTTTTAAATTTGTTAAATAAATCAAAATTTTCAAAAATATGTTGATTGAATATGCCGAAACCCTCACGGCTGAACAAACATGATTATTTCACAAATGATTAAATGGTTTTAACATTGTTAAAAATCAGTGTGTTGTAAATCATGGGTGTACTTTCTACAAAACAGAGCACGTTATAGCAGAAAATGGATGGCGAGAC